>JALLOT010001237.1:2495-15667 GCA_036939595.1 Thalassiosira livingstoniorum | reverse complement strand
TATGGAGTAAGTGTTGCCACTGTAATAATAATGAAATAGCTTGCCAACTCAGTTTGGAGAGGCTCTGGTATGAATTGCAGTCAATATTTAGGTGACAGTTGTTAGGAAGCAGCAACCAGTTCATAACAGAAGCAGAATTGTGCAGTTGACAGCACAAAGCGCACTACATTTCAAGGTTGCTGGTTGAGGAGTGGTTGCTGCAAGAATATGGCACAAAGACATCTTGAGGAATCTCCTTGCTAACATAGGAACACATATGATTTTTTGTGACATATGATGCATTCTCAGTTGTGTACACTCATCTGTTGCATGTTGGGACATGATGTTTTTTTTCAATTACCTGACAAGACTTGATGCTATAGTAGGAGTCTGAAATCATAATCACCAGAAAACTTTAAAGGCCATTAACTTGATAACTTAAAAAAATAATGGGTTGTGAGCTCCTGATCTGACAGGTTCTGTTTGAACATGGCTTAAATCGCAGACACCCTCTCCACTACTCTCATAAAAAATAGCATAACTCACCTTTTTTCATACAATTTACGCCATTTAAATGCTCAAAATCCTTGTTACAGACATTCAATGATGGTTTTTGATGTATTCAGCAACATTGGACTCCATCAACTATCTTGTTTGTGGAGTTTTCAGTCAAGTATTGTGTTTCCATTCTGAGGGAGGAAGTTCACTCATCTTTAAGGCTTCTTGTTCTTGGGGGGAAATTGCTACAACATCTTCAGTTTTTGCTCTTTTTCTCCATTTAAAGATCAAACTTGTATGACATGAAAGTTGGTAAGTAAAGGTAACATTAGAATATTTGTCTTTTCAAATAGACAGTCCATGATTGCTGCTGGCATTTATTGGCTGAGGATGTGAATCTGCTGTTCAAATTCTGTTGTTCTTGCCATCTTCCATTTCTCGTTTCTACAAAAAGTAAGATGAGAAAGGTAAGAAAACCTACTCATATAAAATTCCTTTATTTTTTATAGAGATTGTTACAGTCATGCAATGTTTTCTTTATCTCCTTGATTCAGATTGTATCAAAAGTACTTCAAATGCCTCAGGATAAGAGCAATCCAATGAAGTTGTTGGTGGAATGAGCTGTTGCAATTAGATTTGAAGGATTTTGGTCCAAATGTTAGTTGTAGAATTTTGTTCTTGAAATGTTGTGTTTTGATTAAATTGATGTCTGCATAAATCAAGAAGACAGAAACATTAAATAGACTTCCTTTCAGCCAATTTTTGTTGTAAATATGTGTTTGATTATTTTGAAATGTCCCAACACATTAAGGTAAACTCCTTTTATGTATCATTAGTGTTAATACAGGGAACAGGGTACAAGCAACAAACCTGACTATCATGAACTTCACTCTCAGATTGCTTATCCTGCATGCCTTTGTCAACTTATGCATGAGCATGAAAAGGGGGATCAAGTCTTTATGGGACAAGGGACATTTAATTAGAAGTGATATTACAAAGAGTGATTGTAAATTGTAATGAGTTAAATGATGAATTTGCATTCAAACACAATGGTATCATAATATGATTCTGGAATCTGGGACCCAACAATGGCCCACTTAGCTTAGGCAAGGATGAACAATCAGAGGAGACTTGGAAACAAGGAAGGATAAATTTTCACTTTGTTTCTATTGCCAGGTACCAGGTAGTGTGATGTGTTGTTTTCTTTTTCAGGGAGGAAATTCAGCACATGGTGCAGGACTTGGGTGATATTTTTGCTTGCTTGGTTAGACATTCAAAACATGTTGTCTTGTCTGTTTTGCATGCAGTTGCATGGCAAACATTATTGAAGACTGTTGCAGTGATGGATGTACAGTTTTTATGTGTTTGGGAATTTCCTTGCTGCTCTCAAGTGGACATTAACCAGAGTACCCTAAACATTGGTGAAAGTGAACCCAATTCATTTTCATTTTTTTTACCTGGTTTGTTTTATTCCCAAATAATCTTACCCATTTTGTTTTCAGTTTACCCTCTTATCCAGTTTGTAATTAAATCATACTTTTGGTACACTAATGAAAAGTCCCTAACTGGTCTGGACACCAATCACTGGCTGCTGTGGCTGACCATGCACTCAATACTGCACAAAAAAGCCAGACAGGCTGAAATAGGCTGAAAACAAACCCAGTTAGTTTTCCTATAATTCACCAGGTTTGTTTTAAATCATGGAAAATTTACCTGGTTTACTTTCAAAGGCCAGTTTGTTTTTACCAATGTTTAGGGTATGATGGAGGAATTAAAATAAATTGAAGGGAAAGCTTGTTCAATCTCCTTGTGTGCTGCTTTAGCAATATGCTGTCTTATTTGCTCCCTTATGTTTTAGTTTACGTTAATTGAGACACAAAAAGGATTTTTCAATAGAGTACAAAGCCATGTCCCATGCCAAAACCTGATCCATAGGTGATCCATAGTCAACCATGATTTCATTTCTCAAAAAAGACCATATCTACACCATTTTCTATTGTTTTGTATCCAAGTTAGATTAAGGTTTCTTCATTTGACACCATTTATTTTTGTTTATCATAGACGTCATTGGTTTAAATTTTGATACACATTGTATTGCACTTAAGACATGATTCTGGTACAAATAATACAATCTCCTACATAGAACTGACTGATACATTCAGTCACTTTAGTTAAAGTAAGATATTTTGAACATAATTGAATTTTAGAACACCAAAACTCATGTTTTTGAATGGTGAATTAACAAAGATACCTTCATTGCACCTTAAAGAAGTGATTCAATGCTAAAAATTTGGTTTTGGCCAAAACCTTTTTTTCAAGTCATTGGTCATCTCACCCCCAAACCATCTGTGCTGACATTGATGGTCTTCTGACTAGTTGGCAACTGGAAAACGGTTTGAACTACCAGCTTCAAAGTTGGAACTCTTTTTACATCATCAACATCTAGTTTATATTCTATCAATATACCTTTATTCTGCCAGGATTTTTATACTTCTGTGATACTGTAAATAACCGCACTGTTGACTCAGAGTGGTTTTTGAGTTGTACACTTTGAATTTGGCACAAGTGCCAGCTGGCACAAGTGCAGAATTCAAAACCTCTAGACTCAAAAACCGCAATGAGTCAAGGTTGGGGTTATTTTTGTAACCCCTTGTGTGCAAAATGAATACAAAAATAAGAAAGGTAGCATGCAGTTTTTTGTATTTTTTTTGCACTAGTGGGGTTACTGAAATATTCACCCCTTATGACCCCCCTTAGTGACTTGTATTTCTTTAGATGAAAACATTTAACCAATACTGTGTCACTTTTTTGAAAGTCAAGGAACAAGACAGCCAAACACACTGCACTACATACAGGGTGCTTGGGATGCCAATTCCTATCCCTTGACAATTGTGGCCATAATTACATTGGCAGTGGCACTAAGCAACCATACATACAACAGCAAGAATTGACCACATGGCTCCATTGGGCCATAAATGTAAATACTAAATGGTAGATTGGGAAAGTGGAGTGACCAGGAGGACTTCAGTTGCAAGTGATTTGAACAGTGTAGGTACATAACTACAGAACTGCTTAAAGAGGATACCATTAAAGGGAACAAGAGGAATAGAGAACTGAGTGTACCTGATCAGAGGAGAAGATGTAGGGAGCCAAGTGTCATAAGTAACCTCTACAACAAGCACTCATGGTGAGTGGATGACCATGATTGGTACAGAGGACCAAACCAAGTATTTAAGGTCATGAATGATGACATAAAATGGAAAAAATGCTACAAAGCTTTAATCCTTGATTTAAAAGCTTTGAGCATTGATATGAAATGTATTATTTGGAGGTCAGGTGCAGGTTGCACATTTTGCATTTTGTGCAATGAAATCTAGTAGAAAAATGGAGGGTTGATTAATCATTTAAAGACATTGGTATTTCACATCATACTACTTATATTCATTTTGACCCTGTAGAGTAGATAAATCAATATTTTTTGGGAAAAATTATCCATCAGCAGTTGGGGAGATTTTCTGATGAAAAAAATCATTTTTCTCATTCATTACTGATTTTTGAATCCTGTAAAACTCAAAACAACAAAACATAAAAAATGAGTACATTAATATTTTAAGTGATTTGTTGTGCATATTTTTGTGTAAGGTATAATAGTAAAAATTTACTCTTGGCATTTTCAATAATGACTTTACACTCCTTGCACTTCTTTAGTACAGATTTAGTAGTTTATTTGCTCCTTTCATTGTGAGCTGTGGGAATTCAACATGAAGCCTCTCGCTGAATCCATGAAAGACTTTATGCAATGTAATTTTACTTTTTCTCCCCTCACCAACAATTTTATTTGCATGCATTGAATTTGTAGAAAATGGAGTGGAATGTATGCTTTTCTCTTGGAAGTTGTCTTTTGATGTGATTTCAACAAAATGAAACCTTAGACAAAATTATGCAGAGTTAAGGATGACTCACTTATTTCCAGACTCTGTGAAATGATCCACAGAAATAGGAAAACATATTAAATTGCACTTTTGTTTGAAAACATCATACATATGGGAACTTATAATTTACTTTAAAATAAATAGAATGATAGAAATATCAACCACCAATAGTTTAAAATTTCTATTAGATTCTTCTCACTAAATGTACCAAAGTACTTTCTCTTCAAAATAATATTACTCACAAGAGAGAAAAATATTCCCAATACCTACATAGAGTTGAATGTTTTTCATGCTATTTTAAGAAAAGAAATCATCAAAGTTGGCCTTTTACTTGGTAGGAAAATCAAGCCAGTACTATCTGGACAACTTCTTGATTTCAATCATATAGTTCATTATTATTGATTTTTTGACCTTCGGATGTTACAAATACTTCCAGGAAGGCTTATCACAAAAATATATCCAAAATCTGTCTAAGTTAATGTGTTCTCTGGTTTCTTGCATCACTATCTATTCAGAATCCATTGCATATTCTGAGGTGTTGGAAAATTTAGAGGTGTTGTGTAGAGGTGTATGTATGGTTTTGGCAGGAAGACCACACTGAGAACAGAAAGAGTTGATTGAAGATTTGTAGATTGGTCCTGATAAGTACTTGAGTTGCTTTTACGGAGATATATCATCTTCGCATCCTAACATTATGAAGTTGCAAGGACCCTTGGTGAGGACTAAAACCTGTGCAGTCTTTTGCTTTGATTGAGTCTTGTATCAAGAGTTTTCACGTTCAGTGTAGGGTTTCACGTATGTCTGAGTGCTTATTTTTCCTGACCACCAAGCCCAGGTTGTCCTTGCGCTGCAAAATCAAAATTTTCTAGATCACTCTGGTTTCTCTGTATCCAAATGCGTCTGTCTGTTCATGAAGGAGCCATTTTCTCAAACATAGAGTGAGCAAGTTTGGTTATCCATGGATGAAGACTGGAGAATTTGAGATATGTGTACAAGGACAGGAAAATATAATTGATATGGCGGAAGAGGGCTTCAAGATGAAAAAATGCCAAAGACAGATTGATTTTAGACATCCAAGGATTATTTGTTGGTACTTGTGGGTCTGTCTCTTTTACATGAAGCCTTTTGTTAAGCACTTCGAAAGAGCATTATACTCGCTTTCATTCGAGTTAAATCTGATTCAGTTGGTCAAAGGCAGCTAATGATGCAAATATGAATTATAATAGTTAAGTTTATTTCCGTATTGATACACTTACAAACACATATTTTAGTCACGAGATGGGGGGGTTCATGGAGACGAAAAATGAAAAAAATGAAATTAAACTGAGTTGGTTTCAATCATGAATAGAGTACACCGCAAGGTGCATACATTCCACAAGTTGCCCATTGTGTTGCAAGGCAACTTTCAACAGGATTTGATGCAAAGCAGCAGGATGCAGCTTCGCAAACCTCATTACAAAAATCGTCGGCACCCAAGGCACAGAGAGTGCTTAAATCAGAGGGCGGAGACGGGATATTCCCATTGGCTATTGTGGATGTTGACGTCGATGTTGTTGTCCCTGTTGACGGTACTGAATGTTCTGTTTGTGGTGTTGTTGCAGATGCCATTGTTGATAATGTAGATAAAGAAGATGAAACAGTAGCTGGTATTATCATCTGATGTGGAGAAAGCGTTGGTGCCTGCTCCTTTGCTGGTTCCGTAGGCGCTTTTGTCGGAGTTGATACTGAAAGATTTGTTGGTTCTGTTGCTCCTGTATTGTCGGAAGAAAATTCTTGCGCCGACGAAGACAACCACGCTGTTTCACAGTGGGTTGAATATGCTAAGCAAGTTTCGGTAAATTTGTCGAAGCAAGACAATGACGTTGTAGATAATGAATTTGTGGTGTTTGAGCCCAAATGACTTGGAGATTGCGTCGACTGAGAACAGCAAGATCCTAAATCGCAGATTGACTTGCACTCCTCAGAAGTCGCGTTCGCTCCGTTGCAAATATGGTCGAAATCGCTGGGTGGTGTAGGGATTCCTCCAAGATTGTTGCACGGTTGGTATGTAGAACAAGAAGTAGTCAAATTTGCAAGCGCTAACTGGGATATGTTTCCACCATGGAAAAAATCCAAGCATTTTTCATCAAAACAGCACCTTCCCATCTGGCAAACATCGTAACAATCTGAGTCAATCCACGGTGTATCGATCGCCAGCAAAGTATCGAAGGAACACAATCGAGTTAAGTTGTCAGGGGGAGTGGGTGGAAGCATTGAGCTCAAAGTTGAGTCATCGCTCAAGGCATCATTCAAACCTTGACATGGAACGTAAAATTCGCATACATCCTGATTCCCAGAGAAGCAAGTATTTTCGGGGTCGTGAGAACTGCAGCAGGATCCAAGCTGGCATGCAACGACACAGTTAAAGAGCCCCGTGGGTGTTGCTATTGAATTAGAAGAACAAATGGCTGTCAGGTCTTCAGTTGGGATTGGAGGGGCTTCGTTACTGGCGACATTTTCCTCTTTGGCGTCGCCGGTGTTACCACCGGTGGGTGTCGTGACATTCGAACCAAGTGTAAGAGAAAGGCACGCGAAGTATCCGCTGCAAGCGGCCTCGTTCCCCTTGAAGCATGACTGAAGCTCCTCTTCGCCATAAAATGCATGCCACAATGAAATAATTGCATCTCCAGCAGTATCAACAAAACAACTAAATTTGGACGCAAGAACGTGGATAAAAAACAAATTAAAGACAGTTTACAAAATAAGAATAGACCGTCAAAAGACACCAAACGACTTACCACAGCCCAGGTTTACACGCATTGGTGCATTTTGCGACAGCACCGGCATCGCCTGTTGATATAAGCTGAACGTTTTCAGCTCCTGAACACGACAAGGAGATATCTTGAAAGGAAGCATGTGGTACTTCAATGAGAGGAGATGAATGTTCCACCCACGTAGTAGTCGAAGTGAAAGTGGGATCCAAACCAGAATTTTGAGTAGGAAGGCCATTACTAGCTGGGGGTATTGGGGGCGTTGATGCTAAAGATGGTGGAATCGGGGGAGACGCGATTTCGAAAGATGGTTGCATAGGATAAACTGGCACGTTGGAATCCACTTGCGCGGCGGGTGACGTCCCTGAGCCATAAGAAAGATATGGAGCATTTGTTGTGCTTGCCCGTTTCGATGGGCTTGATGAAAAAATGATTCCTGGTGTAGAAGGGGCTGGGGCAGATTGTGTAGGCGAAGAAGGACTTTGACCAGGATACATTGGTGGTACTGTTGAGACGATTGAGGGACTAGTGGGTCGACTTGTCCACGCGCCTCCATTTCCTGTGGGATTACTGATTGTGAATGCATTGTACATGGAAGGCTTTGATGATGTAGTTGGAGTAGGAGTGGGGCGAATCGACCAAGCTTGACTATTTAGACTCGCCGCTAGATCCTGTATCAGTTCAGCTGGGCAATACTTCTCGTACTGGCCACATAATTCGAAATTCTTCGGGCGGCTTGCGCAACTGGTCATTACATAGTCACCAGTTGATGCATTGCTGTACACAACTCCATTTTCGGTTTCAGATAGATAAAGACCAGCAGCATACGCATAGACGATAACAGGGGCATAGCAGCATTTGGATGCTTTACAAAATTCTTTGCACATGCTATTGACCCCAATATCAGTTTCGTTACTTGGCTGCGCGTCCATGGCAATATCAGTTTCGTTACTTGGCTGCGCGTCCATTATCCTTCTCTGATTTCCCCTCAACTCGACTCTGGCATTTTCATGCTTCCTCTTTTTCTTCACTTCCATTCGCAATGGGCTCACTCGAGAAGTCGTAAAATTTTCGCCCTCGTTCTCTGGAATGTCTACTTCGTCCCTGGAACAAATTTCCCCCAATGATGGAGGAGGACTACGGATAATACCATCTGTGGAGCCAGGCCATGGATCATAGAAAATGTCACAGTGAGGACGATAGAGTTCGCAAGTATCTCTGTTATACGTATGTTCATCACTGACACATGGTGTTCCAGCATAGTGAGAATAACAGCATGCCGAGGGAACACAAGCTGATAAGCAAACCGAGAGACTCCCTGGAAGGTTGGAAGGCGAGCACCGCCCTTCGATGTCAGGAGGGGGTGCTTTAACAACGGGTATAATTTTTCTTGTGGGGGAATGTGTCGGAACAGAGACAGTTGTAGCGGAAATGTCTGAAACAGCATCTTGATCTCCTTTTTCAAGGCCAAAAAAGTCAAACGCAAAAAGACCAACGAGGATCGCTGCCGCAATTAGGAGTATCACCATGACAACGATTATTCGAGTTTTTGAGCAGCATCTTTTCTTGGATTTCAAACTATTATCCTTAAGCGGATTCAGTAAGAGACGCGTTGTTTGTGCATTGACTGTGTCATTGACTGTGCCATGCAATGTGTAATCATCCGATGGCATCATATCTGCAGCGTTCTTTTTGGTGCCTCCACTCGGTTCGACTGCCTTTTCCATGGAGCTATTTACGACCAAGCCATTATTGGGGGAACGGCCGGTTATCCCTTTGCCATTCTGAGCACTAGTTCCTGCTCCGTTTGGAGCCCCTTCGTTGCTATTCCGACGTGAACTGTGTGGTGAGCTGTAGTCTGTACCAGGTGTATTACGACGAGAATAATTATTATGCCGTTGCTCCTGCCCTTGCTGTTTCAACTGATTCTCTAATTGACTCATTTCTTTTACAAGCTGTTGCACCTGATGCGGCGGAAGTTCATTTTGACGAGAATGATTTTGATTGAGATTCATTCCTAAAGGTACATTCATAACTCCAATGTTATCGTTGCTATTTCGAATACCCATTGGCCCACTCTGATTACTAGACCGCCTGCTCATTGGAGGAGTATCAATATTCACTCCATTGCTTTCGTTGCTGGATCGTCTGCTCTTTGACGAATGATCAATATTTTTTAATGCATAGCTGTGGCTGCTAATCTGTAAACCAATGCCATCATCTGAAGTACCACTGCGATTATTGCTCGAGCTACTGCGTCGACGTTGCCTTCGTCTGGAATTGAAGCTTCTATCAACATTGCTACTAGCGGATTTGAAGCTATCATGGTTGCCTTCTTGGTTTTTGTTGTAGTTATTGCTTTTGTTACTGTTGTTGAAGCTGTCGTTGATGTTATTATTTCTGTCGTAGCTGTTGTCATTGATAGAAGTGGGGTTTCCGCCATTGTTTTCAGCAATATTGTTGAGAGGGCCCTGATGGCTTTTCACCTTGCGAACAGGTTGATAGAATCCCTCTCCCGAGTTTGATACTTTTCTCAAGTCATCATTTGGCATTTTGAAGTTGTTGAAATCATAATTGTTGCTGCATCGGAAGCTGGCATTTTCACTTACTGTTCTAAGACTGTGGGGAGGAAATTCCACAGGGGTAGACTCAGCACGCCTAAGCACGGTTCGCGAAGTCGAAGGTTCCAGTGTACTGGGATCTGGGAAATTATTTGGTCTACTTCCAACATTTCCATTGGCGGAGTTGAAACTATCTGAATTCTGATTGGTGTTAGTGTTGCGGCTGCGATCGCTACTAGAGAGACCACTCTCTGCAGATCGTTGCCTTCGCCGCCTCCGTTCTGCGATAATTCGAGCAGTGTTGTTGGTTGCAACACTTTCATCTCCCCCTATCCCCCTGCCGTTATTTTTATTATTCTGTGGATCAAAATTGACATTGTTGAAGCTGATATTGGGGCGAGGGACATTGTCGACAGTGCTGCGTCTCCTCCGAGAAGAACTGCGACTTCGGGGACCCCCTGATTTATTTGGCGGCATTCCATTAGGCCCTCTTCCCTCACCGGGATTGGTGTTGTTGTGCCTTTCATTCTTTGCAACAGCATCGCCAAGTGCATTGTAACTCCAGCTATTTCGTCTCATGACTGTTGGGTTGTGATCAATGGGACGAGGTGCCCCAGCAACTGAATGAGACCCTTTCATCACGGTTGGATTGTGATCTATGGGGCGAGGTGCCCCAGCAACAGAATGAGACCCTTTCATTTTATATTTTGTACTATTAGAATCATGAACAGGGCCACCATAGTTATTGCGGGAACCTCCTTGGTCTGGATTGCGACCATGGGTGCCGTGCATGTTGCTGGAACCATTTCCCATAGCTGAATTAATTGCGCCGTTGGTAGGGTGGTGACCTCCAGTTCTTCGATTTTGATAATGATCAATATTGTCTGGGTTTGAATTGTATCCCATCTGCGGACCATTTCTCCTGCTGTCAAAGTTATGTGGCCTATTTTCTGGGTTTGAACTGTAGCCATTATTTCCATAGCCACGTCCATCATTAAATCCATTGGGGTTTGGTTGATCAACGCCGTCGACCGTACGCCTACGCCTCCGGCCGCGGTTGTCCCCACCATTACGACCGACACCAACACTCACTGAACCAGCTACACTAGCGCTCCCTCCACCACCCATTTGGTGCCTTCCGCCATTGGCCCGGTGCCGACCGCTTCGCGACAGGCCGTCGGATTGGGGTGGGTAGTGGGAAGACGGCTGTGATGGCATTTGCGTTGGCGAAGTTGAATATGCATAATTTGGAGGCCCCGTCGTTTGTACATGGTATGGAACTGGCTTGAGGTCGCGCATGGCGAGTGCAATTGCTTGGTGCCTTTAGTAAATTTCATTCCATTTCCTCTTATTGCCGTCTTTTAGATTCTTCAGTTTCTGCCGTGGTGTCCCAAAGTCCCGAAGGCTGTTGAGAGTTTGAGAGTTGAGTTGTCCATCAAGTCCGTTTGTCCCACTCTATTTTTGTCCAAAAATAGGGCCTGCCCACTGCCTGCCCGCCTACCTAAGTAAGTAAGTAAGTAGATAGAATACTACCTAGGTAGAAGTACAATATGTACCATAACGTACCGACATAAGAGTACGACCTCTTACGACCACCTCGAATAAGATAGAAGCACATAGAAGCTGGTATGTAGAAATAATACTCTAAAGTAAAAGGAGTACTATTAGATTGGAGTAATATGGTATATATTATCTTAGATAGGAGTATTGTAGTAAGGTAGTAGACTTCTTTACTATCTAATAGTACATACGAGTACAAATCTACTACTAGAGTACTTAAGTAATAAACGAAAATATAATATTTGAACTCTACAGGACGTAGTATTCAGACTTCAGACTCAAACGCTGTTTCTCCATACTATGGTACTTAAGTCCGCTGACCGCTGGTCTGGTTTAGGCAACCATACAAGCCACATGTGCTACGAGTTGGCTAACAATTGATTTTTTTCAGGCTCCTTTTATTCCCTTTGAAGCATCCTTGACTTCATCATTGCACTCCAATTAAAGTTTTATTTCTATTGTTTCCTTCAACGTTTGAAGACTTTTTTCAAGTTCAATGAGATTTGGCACAAGTCTAGCTTTGCGACGGCGTCGCCCAACAATAGCAACACCTGGGACTTCCATAATCAGTATGACGTAGATTTTCAACACCTGAGCAGCACAGTACTTCCCATCTTTCATGGTGGTTTTTGTTGCAGTTTTGATCTCTCCAATGATGGTATTTAATAGGTTGATCTTGACAGGACAGAGGTCGAATACCAGGTAAGAACTGATAGAATTTTTTCCATTGTTGGCAAAAGCCAATAGTTCTTGCTTTTTGGAGGTAGTAAGATATTTTTGGTTGCAGGCCATAGCAAAGACTGGGCCATAGTGGGAGTGCTCTTTGACTGTGGCCATGGTGACAGATGGAGAGGCTGTATCTTTGGGGGAGGATAATAAATCAATGATGAAGGTGGCAGATGTTGCCGCAGCATTGGATCGGGAGTTGGCCATGGCTGGTGCTTGTTGCTTTTGCAAATGATAGTAAAATGAGCTCTGTTAGGGGTTTGTTAGGGGTTTGTTAGAGGTTTGATAGGGGTAGAAGCTAGCTGATGACTGATGATGATGGCTGATAAGATGCACAATCACATGGAAATTGATAGAAAGTGAAAGAATTTTCATATATGCTACTAAATCCTATGTAGATGACACTAGTAATTAAGCTGCAAAACAGGCGTAAAAAACAAAAAAATCAAATTCAAAATTGGCAAAACCAGCAAAAAACAGATAAAATCAATTGTTAGCCAACTTGTAATAATGTCCTATACACAATAGTCACAAATTAGTTGCCAAATATTTAAGTATCTTACTCACTGTGTTAAGCTAGCAAAACTTAAGTGGCAAGGTATTGCAGCAATGTTGAGCAATTATTTTTTCTGAAAAGTATTAAAGTGACCAATACTCCATGTATTGAGGCCTATAATCCATTGCCTACATATGTAGTAGTACAGGGTTTTGAGTTGTGAGAAGCTTCTTTGTAATCCTTGGAAGTCTGTACTTGTCTGCAGCAGATATTGTGTCAATAATATCATTTACTTAGAAAGCCTCTGACATGTATGTTACCCTCTACCATGGTCTGGTCTGGCTTGGATGATTAGGCTCGACCAGATGTCAAATGGGCCACTTCCTCTGCACCTATGTACTTTCATTACTTTCTGTCACTTCTTTCCTCCCCTGGGATTTGGTCCCCCTCTCCACCATGTCTTTTTACTCCCCAGAGATTTTGAGTTGGTTATCTTACCAACCATTGACTGGTTCATTTGTTCTCAATGCAATTTTAACCCTCTTGATGCACAAGCTGTACTACATCCCATTTTAATAATACTGTTTGGACTATAGAATTCAATCCATGTTTAACCATTGACACTTGGGAGTGTAATTTTGATACATTGCTAATTACATCCTATACACAA
>JALLOT010001236.1:0-15723 GCA_036939595.1 Thalassiosira livingstoniorum | reverse complement strand
TACTAGGAGGTCCGTGAGATTGATACTGTAACAAGATTTCACAGGAATTAGTACATTCTACACAAAACCATGTAGAAGTCCGCCGCCGGGAGAATGGCAAATGTTACCACCGTAACAGAGCTTGCGGACACGGAAAGCCCCCCCTCCCTAGTATGTCGTAATAGAGAGAAATAATGAGAAAAGAATGCGAATTGTGCAATGCAATGGTATTGTACAATAATATGGTATGCTATGGTATGGTGTGTAGGTAGAAAGTATTGTGTTTTCTCGCTCATTCATAAGAAGTACATACTCTCTCTAGTCCCTACTTATTTAGGTACAATACTCTCTCTAGCTCTAGATTCTCTCCTACCCGCCCTGAATGAGGGCGGGCGTCGTCCACGTTTCTCCTAGTACATAGGAGTACCATACCTACATACTTAGTTAGCAAGTAGGTAAGTTAGTACTACCTACATGTTGTATAGATACTTGACTACTTACCTTACTATCAAATTAGCTGATTACAGAAGCAAGCAAGAATAATTATTATCGGCACACAACATCATTACATAGTAGTACAATACTTTTACAACCCACTTAGCTTGATAGATGCTACCACACTACAGCTAGAGGTTCAAGGCCAAGTTTTTTTAATTTCAACTGATTTCAACCTTTAAATTTTATTATTTAGCTAATATTTAGCGATTTTTTTTCAATCTGTTGATGTACCATTCTTATTTTTATTACGCCCAGTGAAAGGCTTGGCCTTGAACCTCTATTTTTTCATGGCACCCACCCATGTCGACAGAAAATATTGGAAAATTGGCAGGACAATAATCTAAGAACCTGCGACCAATAAACCCAACGCCATCAACCATGCCAAGATGATATAAACGCCATCATCCATGCCAAGATGATATAAAGCTTCTCCTTCCCGATTCATCTTGGTCTCCTCCACCGCCTCAACGATTTAGTTTGCCGCATTTCTGCACTCGCGCCACCTATGCCCATTGCAGCTTTGAGCTTCAAGCTTCAAGATACCTCTTCCTTCGACGTCAAGTGCCATGTCCCACCAATCCCATTTCCCACCAATCCTCTTTTCTAAAAGTTGCCACACCCAATTTCTCTGCCGCTTTCATTTCTACTTAACGCCAATACGCGTTGAGGCGACGCGATACTATTGATATTGTCCCATGTGAAAGATTCAAAATTCAATCGATAGACAGCCACCCTATTCATGCCATCACTTGAATATTGGTTGGGATTCTATATTTTCATGTTCCTTCCTTTCCGTCTACACTGGCGTCTTATTATGTCTAGGGTGCCCATTTTTACTTTCCTACTTTGTTCAATTCTCATCATCCGCACATTCAACGTTGTGGGCAAGCAGACTTTTCATTTTGTTAATGGGGAGATCTCTACGGACGCCCCGCCCTCCAACTCACCATTTCGGCTTTTTTCAATCCATTTCTCATTGGGGGGACAACATTTTTAAGTGAGCACCGCATTGTCGATCTCACCATGGAGTTTCGTTCGAGAAGGGGCAGCGTTTGAACTGTTTTTTCTTAGGGACGAGGCCATAAGGTGGTGGGGTGTTGGAAACGAGTCGATTGTGTTTCATACCATCTTTCTTGCTCCCGAATCGCCACTCTTTATCGTTGTCGCAATAGTGGTCGACTTGTCAATACCGTGACCAATAAACCGTCGGCATCAGGATTCTATAATACACTCAACAAACACTTTAAAATGAAAAGTTAGGGAAGCGCAAAATTCTTATATATAGAATCAAGGTCAAGCGATGTCCATGAATTTCAAAGTATGAGTTGTGTGTTCGTTATGCTAAATTATAATCTTGTATCTAAGTAAGCCAGTAGAAACAAGAAAATAGTTTGATGTTCTTAATTATAAATACAAAGTAGATTGAGCAAGACAGGGACCAAAAAGCAAGCAATATAATCCAATCATGCCCCCATCATTCCATTCTATTAAACCTACGCAAAAAAATAAGTGCATTGGTAAAAAATCTCAACTCTCATTAAAGATAAGCCCCCTCATTCAATGGGTCCAATGAATTTTAAAAGCGAACAACCTTACTGTGCTAAAGCCTAATATATTTGTTTTCAACGAGTCACAAATAATTGAAGACAATGGCGACAGCACCAGTTTTTGCATGGTTCAAAATCACAGCATCATCGCCAAACATAATTTCTAAATCTTACCTACTTCGTCATCCGTTCCCATCATGATGCTCCACAAATGCTAACGCCCCAAATGATGCCCCTGCATATCGTACTGCAGCGCCCTTCATAGTTGAATGCGGCCATGGCTTATCAGACGATGACCCCAACCATGTTGTTGCATTCCTTTATACCAGATCTGGCGCTAATAATACAGCAATGGTTGCCTCAATCATGTCCGCAATTGATTCGACCCCAGTTGGTTCAAGACGTAACCGGATCACCAGATGCCATTCTATGTGTAATCTGGCTAAAGCGCCTGACAAATGAAGCCCCTTTCATTGCGAGAATAATATTCATTCATATAAAACATTTCGATGAAAGGGGTTACGTTTCAAATCGTTCTTGAAGGGATAGTACGAAGGAGCTGGAGGTCGTTGTTTCTTTTTAAGTGGAGATGTGGCTTGTTTCGATGGAGCAGGAATGGCGGGGCTTCGAGGAAGAAGAAACAAAGCCAACCACCGAAGAGGGGAGACAATCAACCTCGACGGGTTCAATAGCAGAAATCACAGCGGATGAGATGAGCTGCTTGTGCTGCAGGCGTCATTGTTGTTGTTGATTCCGCCAGCGCTATCATCGATGTCGTCTTCAGTCTCCGAATCTTGGGCGAAATTACGAGTGGATGGCAGAGGGAAAGGACATGATGGCTGGGAAAATTGTGTTGGTCAGATTAATAGTGGAGATGGTGGTGTGGCGGCTTCGCTGACATCGTTGCCGCCTTTGTTTGTAATAGACGGCGGCGGATGGCTGGTGGTGGACGGAATCACAGTTGTTTGTTGTTGTTTGTTGTTGATTGTTGCTTGGCTGGATCTATGGTGAGTGGTGAGCTGTGGTGAGTATGCTGCTCAGTCCCTCGAGGCTGGTGGCAGAAGACTCCGTTTTTGGTTGAACTGGTCTAGGTAGCAATGTAACTTCCTTACCTAACTTATTATGTTGATATGATATTTGATATGTTCCAAAGACGCTGCGATATTACAACAGACATCTATCGCTGCAGCGATTATCCAACAGCAAACAAACAGCACCAATCAAACAGCACACCACGCCAAAGCATTGCAGCACATGCAACAATAACCACTTACCAACACCAACCAATAACCAACACCAACCAACACCAACCAACACTAACCAACACTAATCAACACTAACCAACATTAGCTACCAATAATAGCCAACAATGTACAACGGAATAGGCCTCTCCTCCGTCCGCGGCACCGCCACATCGGGCCACGTCCAATTCAATGCGGGACACGTTCGCAATTCTTCGCGGAGGCAGAGGACGTGGAAGAATGCCAATGATGGTAGGAATGTTAGGACTGATGGAAGAGGTGGACGCAACGATGGTAGGGGCAGAATCACCAATGGCGGCGGTGGTGGCGGCGGGGGTAGTTATGGAAGTGGCGGCGGGGGGAGTGGTGGTGGTGGGTACGGCAGCACAGCGAATGCTACGAGTGTCCCCCTCCTCACCGCCTCCGCACTCCAAGCAGGCTCCACCTCCCTCGCACTCCATGAGAAAAAACGGCAGTTGGAAGTGCGTCTCTTGGAATTGCGGGATCGGATGGAGGAAGAGATGGAGCGGGGAAGAAGTAGGATGACGGAAGAAAAAATAGAGGAGGAGATTGAGTTTGTGAGGAGGAGGGAGATGGAGAAGTGGAAGGAGGAGGAGGAGAGGGAGGAGAGGGAGAGGAGGAAGGCGATGGGATTGGATGGAGATGATGAAGGTGATGGTGGCGATGACGTGGATGGTAGAGATGGAGATGATGGTGGGAATAGCATGGATGGGGAGGGAGGTATCAAGCTCCTCACTGATGGAAAAGAGATTGAAAGTGGAGACAATGCAGAGAATACATCCCCAAATAAAGATAGACATGAAGGAAATGATGGAGATAATAGAGATGGTGGAAAAGATGGAGATGATGGAAAGGACGAAAACGAAGGAAAAGGTCCTTCCGATCCTCCGAGCGAGGGGAAGGAGAGGAAAGAGAGGAAGCGAAGGTGGGACAATCCTCCTCCACCTGGATCTGACAAGAATGATGCTGGCAGGAGGGGAGATGGGAGGGGCGAAATGCGCGATTCTCGTGATTCTCGCGATTATGATCGCTGGGAGAGAGATCGTGGAGATCGTGGTGATTGGGAAAGAGATGGAGGCAGGTGGGACAATCGAGGAGGCAGAGATGGAAGAGATGGAAGAGGGAACCGATGGGGCAGTCGAGATGACAGAGATGGTAGAGACGGCAGAGATGGCCGTGATAGACAGTACGATGAAAGAAGAGGAGAGAGAGGTGGAAGATGGGACAGACGAAACGACTACGACAACTACAACAGCTACGATGGCAGGTATGACGGTAGAAATGATCGAGGACTTGATCGAGGGCCAGGTGGAGGAGGTGGTGGAGGAAGAAGAGGGCCGAGGGGAAGAGGAGGAAAGAATGCCCAAGCCCAAGAGGCATTTCAAGAGCAGAGGAATGAGAGGTTGAGGGATGCGTTTGGGATAAGGAAGGAGGATCATAGGGAGGGTGAGTCAGGGTTGATTTGTTGGTGTCGTGATTTTGGTTGTTTTTGATTGTTGTTGATTGTTGGATGTTGTTGGTTGGTTAGGTTGGTTGCAGCAGTTGTTTGTTTGATTTGGTTTGAACAGAAAAGATCGGTATTTTTTGCTATTGATTACTGGATTTATTTTTGAAATTGAACTTGGTCAAATTGAAATTTCTCTCGCGGTTTATATCAAATTGGAAATTTTTGTTTTAGTTGGTTTCGAGTGGAATTATGTTTGTCACTTCTCCTCACATTGTGCAAGCTTGTTGCAAGATTGGAAGGGCTTGTCATGTCTCATGGAGTGCTCGCTAAAACTTTTGCTCGGATGACTCATTGATCACTCACTATTTCATCATTCCAACAATTCCAACAATTTCAACAATTCCAACAGGAGAAGCATTCGACCAAGAACTCCAACAAGCCAAACGCCAAGAAAAACTGGACCGCATTCAAACCCTCGAAAAGGAACGGGAGAAGGCGGAACGGAAACGAAGGAGGGAGGAGAAGCGGAGGGAGAAATCGAAACGGGTGGAGGAGCGGGAGAAGCGGAGGGAGGAGGAGAGGGAGGAGAGGAGGAAGAGGGAGCGGGAGGAGAGGAGGGAGAGGAAGGAAAGGAAGGATAGGAAGGAGGAATTGAGGTTGGAGAGGGTTGGTGTGGATGGTGCGGATGGTGTGGATGAAGAAAATGGCACGGGCGAGAAAGCTGTCATTGTCGATGGGGTCAATGACATTGTGGCCAAGGACGAACAAATGGAGAAGAAACGAAGGGAGCGTGGCAGTGGAGGAAGAGGAAGGGGAAGGGGAGGGAGGAGCAAGCGCCGAAGACGGAGGTCGAGCAGTAGTGGCAGTAGCCGGAGTGGCAGTAGTCGCAGTAGAAGCTCTAGCAGCAGCAGCAGCAGCAGCAGTGGCAGAAGTCGCTCCTCTCGATCATCATCCTCCAGGTCATCCATGTCCTCCAGATCCTCGTCTAGGAGCAGTCGGGCGAGTTACAGCAGTAACAGTAGCTACAGCAGCAGCAGTAACAGCAGCAGCAGTGGGTCGTCATCGTATTCTTCCTCCTCGTCATTTTCTTCATCCTCAGCTTCTTCGTACTCGAGAGGAAGGGGGGACAAACGTCGCAAAGGAGGCAGAGATGACAGGCATGGCAGAAGAAGCAAACGGGATGGAAAACGACAGCGTCGTAGTCGCAGTAGTCGCAATAGCCGCAATAGTCGTGGCAGTCGTGGCAGTCGCAGAACTAGCTCCGCCAGTCCATCCAGAAGCCGCAGCTGCAGCCACAGCCGCTCTCAAAGCCAACGGGGCAAAAAGAGTGGCAAGGGAGAGAGACACGGCAAGAGAGAGGAAACGAAAAGGGAGTCCAGGGGCAGATCCTCTTCGTCCTATTCCTCACGATCGCCATCGGGAGCTGGATCCGTGGATTCGGAAGGCGAAAGACGAGGTGCAAAGAATGACGAAGCGTACAAGAGTAGCAAACGTGAATCGGATGCCAAACAGCACAATGACGAAGAAGGAGGAAATGCAAAGGTTTTAGATCCAAGTGCGGACCAGAGTCCTCCTGGGGCAGGTGCAGGTGGAGGTGCAGGTGGAGGTGAAGGTGCTACTACCGCTGATGGTGGTTGCGATACAGCTTCTGCCGCTAGAGATCCCCTGAGAGTATCGAGGCACTCCTACGTAAGATCNGAGATCCCCTGAGAGTATCGAGGCACTCCTACGTAGACAGTCGACCCACAAGTCCCGGCGCCCCCTCGCCGCCCATTCCACCATCCCCTTCGGAAAATAGAGGTGACGTGAGAGAAAGAAATGTGGAGGATCAACCCCCAAATGAAGATGATACATCGGAGGGGAAGCACATCCCACCTTCCAAGCCTTCTCAAGATACAATGGAAAGTGACAGGGTCACTTTAGAAAAAGAGAGGGAATCATCCCGATCGCGCTCCCGCTCCAAGAAAAATGGCAGCAGAAATATGAAACACGGCAGAAAGCGTAGTCGCAGTAAATCCTCCTCTCGATCCAATTCAGGATCTCGTTCCACTTCGCGATCACCCTCTCGTTCGAGATCGGGTAGTAGAAAGCGAGGAGATGAGAGTCGCAAGAGTCTCAAAAGGAGTAGAACGGATGGAAGGGGTGAGAGTGATGGAAGGGGTGGAAGGGGCGGAAGGGGCAAGCGTCCTTCGTATTCCTCACGCAGTCGAAGCACGAGCCGCAGTCTCAGTCGGGGTCGGGGTCCGGGTGAACGTGGTGGTAAGGGGGACTAACAGGCTGGTAGGTGTTAAGAGTAACCTTATTTAGTTGAGGTGCGGACATTGTCGTTGGATACATTATTTTATTTGAGTGATACTCTAAAGTAACTGTTCTTGGGAGTTCATGTAATCCTTTTGATTTAAATTACATTGTTTACCAGTGGTTCCGGATTATATTTCACAAAGAAAATGAAATGCTAGATTGATTGTATCAAATCCGAAAAATTGTCATCATGGAGTCGTATTGCATTCTTCCCTCTTCTTCACTGCAAGCTTGTCTCGGGGGGTAAGTTCCTGTTTCAAATGAAAATGAAAGACACTCTCCACATGCTTAGGCCGTAAATAATTTACCTTGATATCTAAAGTCAGAAATGGCGAATTCTTTCGTCTGGCCTTTGTAAATGGTTGGCATTTGCCACTTTAGCTCACACAAATAAACTTCAAAAAGAATGTTAAGACCATGAGTGAAATGGGCAATGCTCAAATTGCCATGGCATAATCACACAAAAATGCAGCCCCACTCATATTAAAGTACCACACTAAATTCCTAACTAATAAAAATGTATGAAATAAAATGGTACTGATGAATACACAATTTTGCACATAAATATGGTATGTTCAACTATCTATTAAATTGGAAATCATTGGAGCAAACAAGAATCAATACTATTTGCTGAGAGGCTGTATTATATTGTAAGTTTTTCCAATATTGATTCTGAATTTTTTGTTCATAGCTTTTTTTGTCTGAACATAGACCAGAACTGGATGGCCTTAATGAAATTAAAAGCCCTTAGCCTAGACTAGTTCTGACTAGGTCTGTCTTAAAATTGTAAAAAAACCCGTTTATGCTGAACCTACCTAGAGGCCAGTTTTTTCTGGTGATGATTTACTTTTAAGGCTCCTTTTTGTTTACTCTGTTGCTTGTCTTTTTTAAGAGAAGGATATTCTAAGTCCCACCAAGGGTCCCACTTTTCATCAGACTCTAGCAGAAATATCCCTACTCAAGTGCAAAAGAATGCAAAAAAAGTGCACTGCTACCTTTTGCATTTTTTGTGTTCTTTCGCACATGAGGTGATACAAAAATAATCACAACATTGACTCATTGCGATTTTTGTGTCAAACATTTTGAATTCTGCACACTTGC
This sequence comes from Thalassiosira livingstoniorum, assembly GCA_036939595.1. NCBI lineage: Eukaryota > Bacillariophyta > Thalassiosirophyceae > Thalassiosirales > Thalassiosiraceae > Thalassiosira > Thalassiosira livingstoniorum. The sequence continues at coordinate 7,588 of JALLOT010001236.1, read as the reverse complement.
ACCAGCTGGTGTTTGTGCTGAATTTGAAACATGTGACTCAAAAACTGCTCTGAGTCAACAGTGTGATTATGAATAGAAACCAAACTTGTGAAAGATCTAGGGCTCTTTGACTTGATTCATGTGTTTGTGGGTGGTTCTCCCCCAAACAGTCCAGAACAAGAAATCAGTGGAACACTACTACTATTAGAACAAATCAAATACATTCAAATACAATGTCATACTATTTTTAGGGTTTATCATTTTGAATGAGATAACACATATTTTGATTCAATATCCATTTTTTTTCACAAAATGATACATGTTTAGCCCCTATGCAGATTTTGCTCCCCAATGTCCTTTATGGTTGATCTTCTTCTTCATTGACTCATTCTTTGATTGGTTTTTTCTTTTTCTTTTCAACTCATTTCTTCTCCCTCCTTATTTCCATGTTGGTGGAACTCCATCACAAATGTACTGTTGGCCTATAGGAAGAAATACCCATGCATCAACATGATTGTTTTTCTGCACATCCTTTTCAGTAGCAAAGTCAGTATTAGAATAACAGCTACAACAAACATGCTTATTCATGACACAACCTCCTCTCCTTGGGTTTGAACCAGAACAATAATCAGAATAATAGTAATGTGATCAATCAGTGACTCAAAAAATATTGTCTGATGGTGCTTGAAACAGAACTTGGCTTCCAATGATCCAATTATCACAAATGGTGGCTCTTTGGATAGCTGATAGTGTTGCTGCAAGTTTGCTAATGTACCTGATACAGAAATATTTCAATACAACAGAAATCAGAGGAGCAGCCCCAATTCAAAATTTTGGTCAAATGTTGATGTAATAGAAAATTCATGGAAAATGAAACGAAATTTCTCAGCAACAAGCTCACCAAAAAATATGAGTGGCATCTCTTTGAAAAAATCTCTTCACAAGCAAGAAAATGAAAAAATAACAAAGTCAATAGCTCCAATTCCTCTCAAGAAATCTTTTAAAATGACAGTGTGGCAATTGGTGACTCCAAAAACAATGTCTGGCGGGGCTGGAAACAGAACTTGGCTTCTACTGATCCAAATCCAATCATCAGAAATGATGGCTCTTTGGATAGCTGGTGGTGTTGCCACAAGTTTGTTGATGTACCAGATACACAAAAATCAAATTGGACAGAAATCAGAGGAGCAGCACCAATTCAACATTTGGTCAAATATTAATGTAATTGAAAATCCATGGAGACAAAATAACTTTTCTCAGCAAAAAAAAAAAAAAAAATACAAGTGATCCCTCTTTGGAAAGATCTCTTCAAGAGCATTACAATGAAAAAAACACCAAGTCAATAGCTCTAATACCTATTGAGAAAGCTTTTTAAATGGCAACATGGCAATTGTTGATGCCTGACACCCACTCTGGTGTTGTTGGAGGCGAACCTTAGCTTCTAATGTTCCAATTTTTACATATGGTGACTCTTTGGGTAGCTGGCGGAATTGCTGCAAGTAAGCTTGTGACTCTAATGGAAGAATTCATTGAAATCCAACAAAAATCAGTGAAATACACTGGCACTGGAGAAGCTCTGGACAAACCATGTCATTGTCTATTCTTTGATGTCATGTGGTGGCTATGCAATTGTATGTGCTATGGTACTATCTTTTTATGTATTTAGTGTGTTGTAGTACTGATTACTGATTCATACCTGCCTATGATACAATTGTGGGCAATCAAAAACTATATTGTTATTTTATTGGATCTTATTTAGAACAAATGTTGATCTAAAAACTAACAAGTTCTTTTTTGTAGCAACCAGATTATATTCCAGAATTTTGTCTGTTCTAACTGGATGATCTGTTCCACAGTTTATTGACCCCCCCCCTCTGTTATCAACCTCTGTCCTCAAACATACAAATCTCATCATAGAGCCCTTATTTTGATTTTAGCAAAATTGTCACACAAGTTGCCTGGCTTCTATAGCTACAGCAGTGACTAGATAAATGAGCTGAACATGTGAATTGCACGGGCAGATTGTTTCTGATGTTCTAAAAACTATAAAACTATTTTACAGGTCTGTAGACCTCTGGAACCCTCAGGAACTGGTGTGCATCCATAAATTGAGACCAATTCTTGTCTAGAACTTTGAACCTAGATCAGAACTGGACTAGGTTTACTGAAACAAGTTAATAGAAATCCTTAAACAAATGGCCTTGATATTTCAGGAATTTGACTTCAGTCAACATTTTTGGGCTGAGATGGAGATCCATTTTGGCCTCTTGACATGTCCAAGATCAAAAGTCCAAAATGAATCATTTCAATTTGCAAGATCAGGGAACTTGATCTGGCACTTACATAGGATATTGACAGATACAAAACACGTATTGTCACACTTTGTGCCAGAAAAAATGACCTTATGTCAACAATGACACCGGCATGGACCAATCCAAACATGTGATTAGTCATAAAATTATTCAAGGTTATGAGCCAATATTTTTTACCAATTGCAAGCTGCCTAGAATGTATCTTACAAGGTAATTACCATGGTAATGGTAACTCCAAGTTTGCATGTTTTTTACAGTTAGGGGTGGTAATATCTGTTTACCAATAATGATAAACCTGATGGTGACTTAATTTTTGTTACCACTGCATTACTGTATGGTTACCATTCAAGAGGCTATGTGCATAGGTACATTAGAGGAAAGAGAAAGCTAAACAAAATGCTGCATGTGCAGCACACAATAATTAAGGACACAACCCAAAAATACAACCAGATACCATTGTTGTCAGAGGCAATAACATACCATTGTTAGGATCTTGGCAACAACTTTGTTTATGTCAACACCACTGTCATCCAATTAAATGTCATTGGCTCCACCAACAGCATTTCAGAGATCTCAGCACTCAATTCTTTTGTTAGCAAATAACAAAAAAATAATTATGTATAGGTTATTATTACTATCTGATTGTACTAGTTGTGGACTTGATAATAAAAGAGCAAGACAATTCCATCAGTATGTACTGGTTGAATATTTTGTTATTACTTCTATGATGATAGAAAAGGTCAATAATGTACTATGGTTGATCAATTCTTCTGCTCTGACAGGCAATTGACCATTATAAATAATATTAATAGTTGATGAAATATTTGGTAGGTACTACTTACTTACTTACTTAGAATATAGTATGGTATATTGAGTACTATCTAGTATGGTACTGACCATTAGTATTGAATGGTATACATGATACAAGTACATAGAATAATAATATTACTACAAAAATATTGAAACAGTGTGCATTACAAGTAATGGTAGCACAGCAGTACCAGAGAAGTTACCTTTAGAAAGACACTATGGGTTGGATTCCCAAGATTATTATGTTTACATCACCCCAGTAGAATATGTTTTGTATTCATGATTTTCTGTAGGAGTAGGATGTATCATTATTTTGCTTTATACAATCATTGTAATCTTAACTCTTCTTCAATTGATATTTCATGGATATAGAGTTTAATTTAATACATTGATAAAACCAAGAAAACTAACAATTTTCATTAGAATATTTTGAGCAAAAGTAATTAAGTCATTGTGATACAGGAGACATGAGCACCAAAAGAACCACATGACCAATTGGATTGAAAAAGTGGCTAATTGCAACCAAAACTAAAAAATGCTCAAAGCAGATACACTAAATTAAATTATTTTTAGGCTCTTTAGCTCTTTTGGGCAACTGTAGAAAAATTTAATATATTTCATGTCAAGTCAAAGTCATAAGTAGGTTGCACTGTATTACATTTTTATATACTTCAAAACCTGTAAAACTTGAACATTCTCAAAATATTTCAATATTTTCCCCTTCTTACCAAATTTGAAAAATATCAAAGATTTAACACTAATTATTTCATTTGAACCCAAATACTTTGCCATATTAGCAGCCTCTCTAAGTCAGAATTGAGTACTAAAATCAGGCCTTGAGACATGTCTGTGAGTAGATACAACACTTTGTAAAGAGTAACAGTATCATATGATAGAGCAGGTAAGAAAAGGTAGACCATCTACCCAAATGGCCATGCTTAGAGACTTTTTACATCAAAAATACCATACCTAAAACATGGTATCACTAGTAAATTTTATGGCATTCCTTGATAAATCAAAACCACAGGGTTTTCAATGCAACAAAATGAGATGTTTGGATCCAATTCAATGTACTAAATCTCATGTTTATTTTCAAAAAAGTTCAATTGATACTGATTGTGAAATCATAACATTTAACACTTGAATTGAGTCTCATGTGTATCAGTTTCTACAGGCATCTGATAGCATATGTATTAGTGGATAAGAATCAATTTTAACTAATGATACTGATACTTAGTAAATTAAGCCTTATCATCATTTCTCAGTAAATACTCAGTAATTGCTCTTGATTTCTATTGTCTTGACCAGGATATGCCAACCCCTATCTTTTGACAAAATTGCATTGGATCTGGGCTGTTTTGTCGAGTGCTGAACAATTTATTATTTTTCTTCTATGGTACAAATTGGTACCAGCACTGCAGCCCACCAGCATTTTTTTACCCCTGTGATGCTTGAAATACAACATGAGCTTATCTAGCAACCCCCTTACCCCTTCTGCCAGACAATGGCAATGGGATTCACTAGGGCCCCTGGTTGGTGGCACTTGTATTTACTAGTAGGCTGCAGTTGATATGGCCTTGGGAGACATGTACACTACTACCATGCCAAATGTTCAGTTCAGACGAAACTGGGTTTGGGCCAACAAAAATATAAAATTCCTACAAAATAAAATCTTTTCCACTATGCTATAGTTGACATACAGAGGGATAGTTAAACATAATGTGTAAAAATACTAGCTTGAAACATTAAGCACAAAAATAAACATGAAAGTCTATCAAGGCAAACACTTCTAATCAACCACTGCCATGGTTACCATAGCTGCATATGCTCACTTTGCTTCATTGGTTCATCTGTAACACCTGTGCCAAAGTAAGTCCAGCCAGCTGGATCACAGAGCCACCTGTAACCAGTTCCAAGTATCAGATGTGGCTTGACTTTTTATTGTCACTTGGCCTTTCAAGATTGACCCTGATCCTGGAATAGACATGGAACATATTTTCTAATGTGGTAGTTTTTAGAATTTGGTGAATTTCAGTGACATTTTAACAATTCCAAGTGTAGATATTCTTCATTACCCAAAAAACGTAACATTCAATAAACAAACTTTGTCCACACAATGTTTTTTGGTGATTAAAATAACTAAAAAAATAAAGTTTTTGTTTAAATGGAGGAGTTTCCTCCTTCATTTCCATTCTCCTCACTTCTCCTTTGTTGTCCTTTGTTGTCCTTTGCTCTCTTCTATTCTTGTATGTTCTCCTCCACTCTTCAAACATAACTTCTTCATTTGATCCAATGAATGAACTAAAATCTTCTGTTGAATAGTACAAAATAACACGCATATGTGTTGAGAGACTGATGTCGCTCCTCTAAAGGTTTGTTGATATTTACGCCTCACCTGATTCCCAGCTTTGACTACAATAATCAGGTTCCTAAACAAACACACACCATTGAGTTTGGTGATGCAAAACATCTTGTCCAAAATCAATGAATTACATCATATTATATTTGTGGCCAAATAGCAATTTGAAGATTAAACATGGAAAAACTCTCAGGAGAGCCATTCCCTCTACTAAAAACTTCTTTGATGCCACCAAAAAGGTTGCTGTTTTCTCGTCCCCTAACCCACAATATCGCAACAATTTTTTTACTTTACAGAATTATTTCCATTGAAGTTGTTGTTTTACAGCTTAAATTCATTGGTAGTGTAAAACAAGGAAAATGACATGCATTCAAAGAAATTGTTGAAAGCTATAACTGTGATCACATGATGTGTATTCCACAAAGATTTTTCTGACAAGAAGTGATACCGTGCCAGATCCTAGGTATCTGAGTAAAATCTACCCATGTGACACTTTTGGGGGGAGGGAATTGCTCCCATCGACAATCTTCTCATCATCCTCCCAGCCCTTCTTCCCATTAACTGTCACAAACGTCCCCGGATCATGATAAACCAAACAAGGAGTACATTGGCAATCTCTGCAAATATCGCCATTTGACTGCACAGGATTCATGCCATTCCTTGCACCATCCAACCCCGCATAATCCATATTCGGATACGTTCGACAAGAACTATGCTGGGGGAAATTTACCTCATGAAATTCTGGCACCATTCGTCGAAACAGATACAACCCAACACGGAATGGTTCTTGATCATTCACCACGGGATTTTCCTTCGTTGCTACGTTGTTGTATAAATGTTCACCAACTAATACCAGAAAATGGGCAAGAACATGCGTATGCTCTTTTTCGAAGTTCCAAATATGCACACCAGTGTTTCGCTCGCTGAAATATCCATAATCGGTTGGCCATCTTCCTTTTCCGGGATTGTATTTTTGAGGTACCGTTGTATACTTTGAAAATGCGTATTGCTCGAGTCCTATCGCTAAATCTGCCGGGGCAAATGATGGCGAGGAAAACATTTTGTTTTGATAGGGGTGCAATGCATCGAACAATTTTTCAAAACCAGGACATGGGTAGGCATCAGAGTCAAGAATCAAAGTTTGGGTGTAGGGAGCACGAAAAATCCCCCCAAGTGAAGACATTTGCCAGCTAGCACCGTAGGAATCAATGGTTTTATTTGGGTCATAGCCTTGGGCATGCGCAGGGTTGACGTAGGGTGGATTTGCCCATGTTTCAATGAGATGATCGAGGGTTGTTCCATTGGAGAGAAGACGGCAAGCTTCTGCTATATCGTTCGGGTGAATATGCTCTTCATTTGACCGGATGATTGGGGAAGATTCATTGAAGTTGAGGTCGTGAATTGCTATTCTGACTTTGCACGAACGACGAAGTATGTCCATGTGTTCTCTAATGGTTACCACGGCAACTTTAATGTCAGTATTTACTGGCAAGATATTACGAGTACGCTTTGCATTTTGCAATGCCTTGAGGGTATGCCTGAATTCCCCTCCCACTGGACCAATGGCGACACCCCGCTATTTAAAAAATTGAACAAAATGACGGAAGGAAGTCACGAGGAAAAGCACGTGACAAACCACAAACAAATGAACATTTAGTTTGCACAAATCACCAATATTGAAGAGTTCGTGAATCCAACAGATGAGTAATGAGTATTATAAAAAAAATACACACCTCGCCATAAATGTGATACGCGTTGAAATCTTTTGCGCTGTTCTCTCGGGCCTTTGCCAAAAGAAATGGATAGACGTCCTCTTCTTCATCTCTCGCATCATCCTCGACCTGACTTTCACTTTCATTTTCTTGGGCCTGGGATTGATATTCATGACCATGTCTTAATTTCAATCTCAATTCAGATGTTTCTTTTTCCGTCGGCTCCGTTTTATTGTCAGGTTTTGAACTTTCGCATTTGATTTTTTTGGCGTCGGTCATCAAATAATCAGATAATAGCAATCTCGAGTTGACTGTGACCATTCCAAAGAGTAGAGCCGCTGAAAGAAGTACCATGAAGAATCTGTAAATAACTGCACTGTTGACTCATCGCTTTTTTTGAGTCGTACGTTTCGAAT
>JALLOT010001235.1:0-15642 GCA_036939595.1 Thalassiosira livingstoniorum | reverse complement strand
AGAATGTGGCATATAACCATTCGGGTTGTAGATCGCAGCTGCCGCGTTTGAATAACGTTATGAGCGTGACTCTGGGATGTTCCTGGTTACCTACTTAAGTATGATGATGTATGGTACTACTTACTTCTTAGTATGTAGTAGGCTAGGTAAGGATAAGACTTTTTTGCGGACATAATACAGAAATGGGGCCCTCATCAATCATCACTCATCACGATGGCGACGGACGGCGACGGCGCGGCCACCACCGCCATGAACGACAGAGGCACAGAGGCACCCCCAGAAGGTGCCTCCACTGCATAACCGGATGATACATGATACACTTCAAACAAACACAGCTGAAGAATTAGTGCCAAAAGGCCCAAAAACCACAGATATAGTGACAACAGCGACTGCTGCAGATGGAACCAATGACCAATGACGATGGTAACGGCGTCAAAGCTGATTGCGAATCTGACAACAAACCCGATGCCAAGGACGAACCAAGAACCAATGACAAGTAAAAAATCCGATAGATCTGTCGATATTGCAGGAGTAGCTGCCAGTGAAAGCAAAGACGCACCAACCAAACCAACTGCGGACGTTTCTTCCGGTGGCAAAGCCACTCAAGTCACTCAAGAGGAATTGGAAATTGGAAGTTGCTTTGAAAGGAGCGATGGAAACGACCGAGATGAAGATGAAGGATTCGGAGAGAGTAAAGCGAGTAAAGAGGTGAAAGATTGCATTGAGGTGGATGTTGTCGGCAAGGCAGAAGGTGCACAAGGAGCAGTGGAAGCAGATGCGACTGGACTAGAGAGTGAGAGTGCAACTCAATCGAAATCCGATGGGCCAACGACTGCACCTCCAGCCACATCTACAGCTACAACAACAACTACTAAAACTATGTCATGGACAAACAGCAATATGAACAATGATTCTAATTTCCCTCACCAACTCCCCTTGTGCCCTCTTCGTGCCCACCCATTGAATTCCCTCAGATCTCACAAAGGCACACACTTCAAAGCACTGCCAACAAACAAAATAATTCGTCCTCTCACTCTATCAATCCTTCCACCATTGCAAATGATTCAATCACATTGACCTCTTGCCTATTGCTGTCGGCACTTTGGCTTTTAATCACCAGTTGAGGTCAGTTAGTGATTTCCACACTTCGAATCCCAAAGACCCTCCCCTGCTACCTTCACATTGGATGCAGCTCTACTGAAATTTACCTCAGCTATTGAGTTGGCAGTTGTTGAAGATCGCCCAGATGCTTCAGCAAAAATGCTGGAAATCCTATGTGCTATGTGCTCTCCTGCCAATAAGTTACTTGACCTTTATTGTCAGCCTGCCTCAGGATTTGCTGCAATGCTGTATAACCCCCATCCAATCCATTTATGTGGGTTCCAACTTTCAGTCCAGCTTAAACATGCACTAGAAATCAAGGATCATAACCCACAAGGGTGGTGTTAACTGGTAACAGCCAGGATGGGTAGGGCCAAGGCCGAAGCACCGAGCAATCATTTGTTGGCTGTAACGTATTTCACCCCGGTGTTATCTGAAATTTTACTTGAAAGAATTCTTGAGAAGCACAGTAAATGCTGATGCCATATTTCGCAAACCAATGAATACGAGCTATGTTCTGTTTTGAGATAGGGTATAAAAATATGTGACGATGCACTGTCACTGAGAATTCTTCCAATTTATGGCATTTGGGTATATGATTCAATTGAGTATGTAAGTTGGTCACCATCACTATGTATTTTCGATTTACTTTTCAAGTTGTTGCTTCTAATGGAGGTGAAAAGACAAGTTGTCCTAATAAAACAAATCTAATTACTAATATTTTCATTTAAACAGGGATGCAAATGCAATGTCGAACGCCAAGGGCCAAAACGTCGCAATCCAAAATCGACTTGCGCTCTTGGACGTATCGCACTGCGCCCAAGCTGCTAGCAAGTTTAGCCGTCAAAGAGATCAACTTCATCAAAAATGTTGCTGGCGAAATTCGGCAGATTTGGAAGCACAGAACTCATATGAGCACTGTCTACTCCAAACCATTCGGCTACACCTTTCCAAAGTCCCTCCCATGGTGTTGTAGGGATGAGGCGGCCACGACCAATATTGAGGATGCCATCATCGGACAAATCATCTGGATACTGCCCATGAATAAGTCCTCCTTTGACACTACCACCGGCAATGAAATGATTTCCACCCCATGCATGATCAGTTCCTTGACCGTTTGAAGTCAACGTCCTTCCGAATTCAGATGCAGACACGATTGTGACATTGTTCCATACGCTTTGGGCTTTCATTTCATCCGCAAAGCAGCCAATTGCGCCGTCGACTCGGTTGAGAAGTTCAGTGAGCTTGGGCCCGTTGTCGCTGTGTGTGTCGTAGCCTCCGTCTTGAACGTAGAAAACATCTCTTTTTGCTTCAAGATCATCGCGATTTTTGATAATCTTTGCCACTTGTTGGAATTGGAGGGCAATTCCTCCAACACCTGTGAAGCATGTATCGTACGTAAGTGGTTCATTTCCAACAATGTCTTTCAGAAGCCGAGTTCGGTAGATTGAGTTTGTCATGGATGCAGAGTATGTTTCGCCATAAATGGAAGTGACAACATTTTGTGAAAGGATTTCAATATTTACTTCGTAGTCATTGGCAGAACCCGCAAAACTTGAAACTCCATATCCAGATAGAACGTCGGCCGGCTTGGAGACACCCGGGGCTCCCTCAAGCACCTTGGGTGTACCACTGATGGAATAGGCGTCGAAAACTGCGGTGCCTTCTTGGTCGTTGATAGCATCACCAATTCGACCAAGAACTCCGCCTGCGGATGAATCTTGAGCAAAAACAGCCTGGGTCACCTGAGTCTGAGTATTGTGCGCGAATAGAGCCTGTGGTTGAGGTACAGAACCTGCCTCGAATTGGTATTTATCCATAGGAGACACTAGAGGCCCGATGTTGGCAACATAAGAAGCATCTCCGTTATTGAAAAGTCCTTGAAGCTTTGCAAGACTCGGGTGGAGCGCGAATGAACACCCATGTTGAGCGGCTGTGGTGATAGATCTCAGACCACTCTGGATTGCGACGTCACCTCTTACACTGAGATACTGGGTATGCAATGCGCAGTTTGTGGGCACGAGAGCACTATAAGAATCCATAGCCCCAGCAAGGAACATGTAAACTATTGCCTTGTAGCCTGTGACGGGGACAGGCTGAAAAGAAATGGCATCATGACGTGTGAGCATTCGCGAGTGAATCATTAAAGAAAAATTTGATGAAAATCAGCAAATCACAGCTTACAGTTTCTGGCAGAGAAATATCTGGCGTGTCACGAATGGTTGTCGTAGATCTGCTATCTACTAAGTTGTTTGTAATGTGGAATTCTGGAGCCACGGCAAAATGAGAAACGACGGCCTTGAGGGCGGCCATATCAGAGCCACTTTCTGCAAAAACGTTATCGTACAATTGTTCAAGGAAAGTCCTGCTATTTGCATGTAGCCTGAGAGTTGTGGCAGCAAAAACCATGTATCAGAAATGAAATTGTTTGAACACCTACAAAACACCACATTTAATGTAACTCACCGACCACCCGTCAGAAGCAAGTCCATATCTTGAATGATTGCCGAGCTTTGAGCATTGTTCACGTTTGAAGTTGGGCTTCCCCAAGAAGGAGGGACATATCTGAACTGCAGTTGTACATCATGAACGCCAGCCTCAGCATCATTGCATGAAAATTCACCTGCGTCAGGGTAATCAGGTAGCATGTACCTTGTCTTGCTATCACTTAAACCTAATTGATACCCTGGACAGTCAGACATGCCATACTCAGGAACAGCAAAAAGACCATTGACATAACTGATCAATTTTGGAGCATCAAACAATTGAGTCTCTGGTGCCACGAGACCTTTGCTGAAGACTGGACCAACTGGCTGGTATTCAGAAAGGAAGAAACTGAACACAGAAGGGGCGTTGAACGATTCTTGCCCAAGACCCCGATCAGTAAGCATCACCATATCAACTTCTCTAGGTGTACGCGACTCGGTGGCGAGCTCCATCGACCTAAACATATGCATTATCTTAAGGAGGGGCTCTCGAGCACGTCCATGATTGGCATCGTCGTCGAGGGTAGAGCTTCTTGCTTCAGAATCAAGCATCTTTGGAAATGATTAAAATTCAATGATGAGAAAGTGGAAATTGCTGAATGAAGAAACAATTCTGGAAAAAAAAAAGTGACAACTCACAATGGCAGCAATGGTGGCAGCAAGGTCGCCTCGCTTCCCTGATCCAAATGTTTGCACATCATTCACGTAAGTGCCAGATGAGAATGCATCAGCCACTACTTTCACATATCTCGGAGAAGGGTTTGATGTAATGAGGTGCCGAATGAGACCCATTGAAATGAAAGGTGGTGTGTTTGGGTGATTGAAGTATCCCTTGAGGATCTCTGTAGCGACAATGCAGATTAGGAACCAGAGTTGCATCTTTATCAGAAATTCAAGTCACAGGAACGAAAATCAAGGTATCAATTGTATCTTACCATCTGTTTCGTAGAGGCCGTCTCGCTGTGTAGGATCAACTGGACTGTTGAACATAGGGGGGTTGCGGAAGGAAAGACCGTCACCAACATTTACAACACTGAGAGTATTTGACAGGTACATCTGGTCACCAGTAACTGGATCTTGTACTTCGAAGATTGTTGACTCATCAAATGCACCACTGACAGAGCCATCAACAGACACTGGTGTGGTGAAATAAACATTGTACTCTTGGCTTGTACACGAGGGCGCAGAGCACATTGTGTAATTTCCATCAAATGATGCTGGATCAGGAGAACCGATGTGGAGCTGTGACATGATGTCGTCAAGAACCGGCAACTGGTAGAACACTTGGATAGTGCTTACACTTGCAGAGCAAACGCAAGTGTTTGAGCTTGCTTGAACCGCACAAGATCCGCAGTTGTTGTTATCAACGGTTGGGTAAGAACCGTCCCAAAAAACGCCAAAGTACTGTACAAGTTCGGCGAAAGCAATTGCAGCTGTCAGCATCACAAGACAAGAGCAAGATGCAGAAAAAATTCCATTGCAACTCACTGTTCCGGTGTCTATCCCTACACGTTCCTTGACTTCGATTGAACCCACAGTGTGAATGATTGCTACCTTTCCATCTTGATCGATTTGGGCACTCATGGAACATGGCTCTGCAGTCCAGGTGAACTGTTGACATTTAGAAATTGCTTTGTCAGAAACTGCAAAAAGAACAAAACAAATATTATGAATAATGCAAAATGGCACTCACCCTCAATCCAGGGGAGCTGTTTTCTGAATAGCTCCTGTCGGTAAGAAAATTCAAAAGATTAACTTGAGCATAAATGACTACTGGGTAGAGGACATAAATGAAAAGGTGGGCAACACAGCTTACCCTTGTCCATAAGCCATGTCCGTCCCGCAATCCCAACTGATTGGTACATTGTCCCAAGCACACATTTGTCTGCCATAAGCTTCACACCGATCCACAGCAGATTCAAAAGTTGTTCTTTCGCCCTTGAAAACACAAATATTGAATGGATTTTGGCCGTTTGCGTCACAGCATGCTGTGCCTCCTACTGGCATACGGTTGTCTGCGCACATTGCCTTGTTTCCGTAATCTGACTGTCCAATTTCGCGAAGGGCATTTAGAGCACCAACCTCTGGGAATGCCATCTGTACACACGGTGCACGCACATATTCATACCTGATATTATTTGCAGAGGTGGATAAAACACTGAAACTACGTGTTTGATAAAAATGAGAAAAGAGAGTCAAAACGGAACCTACCAAATTGGTGCTGATGTCGGTGAATGATCAATTCGCACAGTTCTAGGCTCGTCGATGCTACATTCACATGGGAAATCAATACCTCCTTGATCCCAAACAGCTCTCTTAGCAGTGCATGTTCCATCACATGGAATGTCTTCGTCCAAAATGACAGTGCTTCTGAATTGGCATTCGCCAGTAACAGCATCTGCATTGCAAAGCTTGGCGTACAAGGCTGACGTGGTTGGATCAAGAGCCATGAATGGAGCCCAACTACCAAGGAGAAGGAAACAAAATGTTAAGTGCAAGGGTCATGAAAACATTCAACAAAGACACCATTGATTTCTTCACTTACGTATGAGGCGTGGACCACCAATCTGGATCTTTCTTTCCCATTTCTGACTGAGACGTGGATCTGAATTGATAAGTTGCCCCCTTCCTTAGCCACGGTCTGTTGGGCATTGCATCACAACGCTGAACTTTGTCACCAATGTGACCCTGAATTCCATTTACATTTAGTGTTTGTTTCGGGAATAGATCTCTCCCTTCGGAAGTGGGCAAAAACATTGGATCGACTAGATTTCCTATGCCGTTCAAATTCCACTCGGGCTCTACATTGTCTCTACTTCCCTCCTGTCTGGCAAAGTTTGTCCATCCTCTAGCGAAGTTCATGATGTCTTCATTCGTGTAAGTCTCGACTGGCTCTCCAGTCACTTCGTCCAATAGCAGAGTGCCATCTTGATTCAACATGAATAAACCAATAGAAAATAGCTGAAAAGTTTTAAAGAGGCAACTATTCGTGAGTTCTTCCTTAAAAAAGAAAACAAATACATGACACTTAAAAAACGAACCTGCATGATCTCTCGGGCAAAATTCTCGTCAGGATAGAGCAGCACGCCATTATTTTCCACTTGGAAGGAGAGGGACTTTGACCCTTCGTAGGTGAGCATCTCCCCCATCAAGGGATTAAATGATACCTCTTTCAGTATGTCAAAAAAGTTCCCAAAGGCATGGCGCACAAACTGCAGACGAAATGAACGTGGCAAAATGGTTGTGTTAGAAAGTGTATATATGACTGGCAGCATTCCAGAATGAAATTATCCAGAAGTACTCACAATGTCATAATAGTTCGACCAGTTTTCTACATCTCCATCTGAATCAGTCAGTTGAGGATTGGGTTAGGTTTCAATATTTAAACGAAAGTGTTAGCCGATCAGAGTCTAATGTCTCACCTCGAGATATGTCATTCTCGGTTACAACGAAGATGCTAGAGAGTGCCCACGCAGTCCTTTGCCTCAATTGGTCCTTTGCGTTGAGAGAGACAGTATTCCACACCACTACATAAACAAAGAGAAAATTAGCTGTAGCGTAATAGACTCAAAGTGGCGCCAAATTCTACAGAGTTGTTACTTACAGTGATTGGAATACCAACGCTCGTGGTCTTGGTCCAAACTGGTCGACCATTCTTCTTCGGCATCTCCATATTTCTGAAGCAAGTACTGGTTTCCTAACATAGGGTCATTAGCCACCTCCCCTGGACTTCCACAAACTTCAACAACTTTACCGCTAGCAGCAACCAATGTTCCTCCCTATAACAAAAAATCAGCATTTCGTTTGGGTTTTAGAAGATGTGAAAGACATATTCGAGAACACGCGCTACAACTTCATACTCACGAGAGCGAGGACCACGTCCACAGACTTGGCTGAGTCTGGTAGGTCGTTGAAGAAAATTGTATCTCCATAATTTCCTATAAAATGTGAATCAAACCTCCAACGGTTATTGTGGAAATTCCACTGATGAAAGCCAAATGACGGAAACTCCAATATCACGGACTCCTCGAGGTTGCCCGACGTATTCTCGTGCTCTGCGGGGTAAGCTATAGGGTTCGGCTTGCTTTCGCGGAAAAACCTAGGATTTCCATCATGATTGGCAACCCAGTCATTGAACACAAAGACGCCGAATTCTCTGTAGTATGAGTGTGTCCAGCATGATTGCCCTCCTGAAGGCAAATTGATTGTAAAAGATGCTTCAAGGGAATCGCCATTGGCATCTGTGCATCCAAAATCCACATTGTCAAAGTCAATGACCCGGATGCTGTCTTGAGTGGCAGGTGACAATCCAAGCAAATGCTCTTCTATAGCGGTAACAATTCCGGGGAACTGACTATTTCCTGTAGCTCCAGAGCAACCACTTGCATCATCACCAGAAGATTTGCGAACAAACCGATTGTCATTGGTGCTGCATGGATTTTGTGTACCAACAACTGGTAGATTATCCAGTTTGTACACGTATTTCTGATCAATCTCATAAAATTTTCTGCAGCGATGAAAGAAATTTGCACATAACTTTAGACAGATTTCAAAAAAGAATGCATTTAATAAAATTCTTTTCTGCTCTTACCTCAAATTTTCGTCGTTGAGCTCAAACTGGCCAGAAAACACAGGAGCTCCACAGTCAGGACGAGGAACGCAAGAATCTTCATTCAAAAATGTCCTTGGAACTCTTGGACATCTATTTTGGAGAAGACGTTTCTTAGTTGGACCGGTTCCGTCTGTGTTCTCGTACAGTTCTACACGACGATCTTCGAGGTAGTACAGTCCAGACGAAGAATCTTTCACAAAGTTAGGCCAGGTTCGTTTGAAATCAGCACAATTAACAGCAGGATCCTGAAGAATTTTGGCTTCAAGGATGTTCGGATCAGAAGGGCTGACTAAATTTGCAGATGGAACAGAATATCCTAGAGCTGCCGCTTCATCGCTGAAGTGAACACTCGGCATGTCAACTGCAAAAAGTCAAAGCGATATGTGACACGGTGGTCAATGTGGCCAGGCTATCAAAAATTGATTAGTAATCCGTGTTTAATCCTCTCACCTTTCACCATTTTGTGCATGTCCATGCAGTCATCTGATGTTGGTGCCACAAGAAGCTTGCCGCGTTGGCCCGTAGGAGCCACAGTGAAGTCTGAAAACCTCATGCTAGCATCAGCAGGGTTTCGTTCCGGACGACAGATCACATACGTGGATGTAAGAGTAGCATTTTCTGACGAAGGAGGAGCGCTAACTTCAGTCCTTGCTATCCCATCAATCGTGAGGTAGAAGCTCGAAGCTCCAGCGGGGACCTCCGTCACTGTTTTCCCGATATCTCGCCAACGATTAAATGCATGTTTCTGCCAGCGGCTTCCGTTTTCGCATGCTAATCTTGTTCCGTGGTACAACAAGTCGGTCTTCATATACGCATTGGTGCGTTGGCGATAATGAGCTCGGAGAAGAGAGGGTGGGGTAATTGATTCATCCATTTGACTTTGGACCCAGTTGACAGCAGACCCAAGTGCCACTGCATCGCTGAGTGACTCTGTAGTTGGCCCATAAGTTCCTTGGAGTAGCAGTTTGGCAAATGCTTCGTCGTTAGTTAGTATCTCAGGAGCGTAGTCATAAATTATGTAGTGTTGAACAGGCACATCTGCATTGGAAGGGATCTGAATGGAGCAAGAACCAGAGACACAGTTTACATCCAATAGAAGGGGATGCAGAGTCTCCCAGTCAAGACCATCGTAACTTCTGGCCACCGGAACATCATACTCATTATCAAGAGAGAATAAGTTCAAAGTCAAGAGCTCGTTGGCAGTACTTGGAGGGAGAATAGCTGTCATGACACTGTTGGCATTAGGGGTGAAAGTGACGTCTACCTGAGCATTGATTGTGGACTGAGGTGACGAAGGGGCAGTGGGAAGTGGAGTTGGGGAGCTCGTAGGAGAGGTTGTTGGAGTAGACGTAGGGCTTGGAGTCAAAACAGTTTCGCATGTAGCAGGCGCAATCATCACGTCATCCACCCAATACTCCACACCAATTGCAGGCTTTTCGATGTAGAGTGTGAGTCTGGCGTACACTCCAGCTGGAAAGTTGATGATTCCCTCGACATGCGTCCACTGGTCAGTTACGGCCGCAAACACACCAGGGTACGTTAATGAGCCATCCTCAAACTCTACTCGGAATGAAAGCCTAATGTTATCAGAAACGGAGTTCCTCAGCTTGATCCAAGCGGAAACACGGTAAGATTCGCCTGCATTCAATACGCCAAGGAACTGAAAAGAAGGTAGGAAACAAGCATAAGCGCGATGGTTAAAATGAATAACCAAGAATTGATCCCGAAAAAGATACTCACTTCCTGAGCAATTCCCATCCAAGTACCACTATTACGGTTAGTGACAAGACAAGATGCAGTACCGTAGTTGAAAGTTTCAGTATCCTCTGCCATGGTCACAGAGCCAAATCCGAACCAATTTTCCAAGCCAGATTCGAATCCACCATTCAATACACGATTGAGGCACAAACTAGTTGTAGTGAATGACTGGCTAGGAGAAGCTGTTGGGGGTGTAACCGGGGAAGTTGTTGGACTAGAAGAAGGCGGCGAGGTTGGCTTGTTGGTAGGACTACTTGTAGGTGAAGTTGTGGGAAGTGCATTGGGCTGTAAATTGAAATAAATGACAAAGACGAAACAACGTTGCTTGAGAAAGCTGCTCAAATTTGTAATTCAAAAGTTGAAATCCAGTTCACTCACAGATGAAGTTGGCGAAGCAGTGGGTCCATTAGTAGGTTTTCCAGTAGGCTGTTGGGAAGAAATAAAGGTTAGCAGAAGTCGTAGAAAGCAGTTAATATGTTACATATCAACACGGCGAATCACTTACAGAAGCCGAGGGCGAACCAGTGGGACTATTGGTTGGAGACAATGTAGGCTTCTTTGTAGGCTTTTGAAATGAAGGAATTAAAATTGTTAGGATGATAGTTGATGTGAAATATATTCAAAATACCAAATTTCCTATTACTTACTGAGCTGGAAGGTGAGGTGGTCGGCCCTGCTGTTGGAGGGGACGTGGGCTTCGATGTCGGCTTAAAGAATAAATAAATTAAGACAATATTCATTCAGTTTTGGTGCGAATCATTTCTCTCAAAAGATCTAAATGAAACATGTTTGAACTCACTGAGGTTGAAGGCGATGCGGTTGGTGATTTTGTTGGAGAATTTGTAGGGTTCGGTGTAGGCTTTTGTATGGAAATGTGAACAAAATATTGAGTTTGTTATGATCAAATCATGCAATATTATACCAGAAAAATGAGAGTACTACTCACTGAACTCGAAGGCCCTGCAGTTGGACCTTTTGATGGAGAAGTGGTGGGGCTCTTGGTGGGCTTTAAAAAAAGTTCAATACAAAATTCATTTTAGGTCGATGCTTAAAAAAATAAGAAAAAGGAGAGATGAAATATTGAACTCACTGAGGCCGAAGGGGATGAAGTGGGCCCCTTTGTTGGTCCCTCGGAAACTGGACATTGAACAATCCAGCAAGCACTACAAGAAATTGGTGGCAAATGATAAATATGCACGTAAGAAATTCAGAACTTGATCTAATTGAAATTGAAACTTGCCAAAAATCAACAAAGCACTTACTTTGTTCCAGCTTCACACATCATAACTGTGCCCCCCACATTGCAAATTTCCTCATCCGTCATAACCGTAGGGGAGCAACTATACTTCTCATGAGCCTCGTTCAACCCACGAGACTCGTTCTCTAGGCCCAATGGCGTTGCTGCCTGCTCGTCGAGGTCGGTTTCTAATTTGAACGAGCCGCGGATGGTAGGGATACTTGCTGAATGATTTGAAGACGGGTCCTTGTTTCGAGTCTCGCCCCCATTGAACAGGTTCTTGTAGAGAGAACCCTTGGCAGGGGAGGAGAAGGCACCAAAAGTGGTGCAGAGGAAGAAGAGCTTGAAGCTATACTTCATCTTGTTCGATGTTCAGACCGATGGTGCTGGCGTCGATTGTCGATTCTGTTGGAACTAAACACCAAGGAATTGATATTGTGATTTTGCTTTTGATATTCTTCAAGTATCAATGGATGCTAGGAATAGATTGACTGACTTGAGGCTTGAGGTAACGATTTCTTTGCCTCGCCTGACAACAGAGAGGCAAAGATTTTTTTTTCCAAAAAATGCGAAGGGTACAACCAAAAAATGCGAAGTAAGGATACTACAACTCCATCCTGTGTGAATCAAAAACAATTTAGTATTGTTGGTATTGTATTTGCCGAAAGATTTTTTTATGACCAAAGATCCATGTGAACGAGCATCTCCTCTTTTATTATTTGTAAACGTAGTTAGGAGTAGTATTCAATGGCACTCAATGCTTTTGGCACCCTTCATAGAGATGCCATGGCAATCCTCTGGGTATCACTACCATCAGCTTGTGGCACGCCGGACGCCGGCATGCCCTCTTTCAAAGTAGTAAGAGTGCAGCGCAATGAACACTCAGTGCAAGCAACATGCAATCGTATTATTTGCGTCAAAGGATGCTGCTTGTTACCTCTTGACACTGCTCTCTATCAATGATGGAGATCAAAGAACGAAGCCGCCCTCTGAGAAATGGAGGTTGGTATGGTAGTATGGTAGTACAAAGTCGGTGTTGTTTGTTGTCACACATCAATCAGTGCGGATTTTCCCCATTGTTCCCGTGCACTTCTGTGATTGAAATGGCTGGTGCAGCTGGTCTAGCGACGTTGGTCAGGTAGGAGGCGAGGACTGTCGGAGGAGAAACAGATTTTCATGTTTTGTCTAATAGAATACAACATAGCTCGCGATCTGGGACTCGCATAGTTGATGGGATTTGGAGTCATTGAGTGCCCTCAGGTTTAGTTGTAAATAGAGCAATAAAAACTATTGTGAAAAATGGACAAAATAAGAATGCCAATGAAAACAAAGCACTTAGGCCGGCTTGAGATGTCATTAATATTGCCAATTACTGATATTTATTATATTGCCATTTCACAAGTCAACAGCCCATGTTCAAAATAATTATTATTGAGGAGGCATGCAGGAATCAGAGGGCGACGCATCTTTCGAACTCTTTCATTTGGTCTTGTTTGGAGAGAAATATCTGGAATGATTGATATACAATGTAATTTTTATTCGCCAAAAAATAAAAATAAATTTACCCCTTACTACAAGGCCTCGCAACATTTTTTTTCTCCTTATCGAAGTACTTAAAAAAGTACTATTGTGTGAGGCCAGTTTTTGGTATTTAATTTGTACTTGCAATGCCAGCACAAAAGCAATTGTTGGAGGAAGTGAATCCAGTTTTACCCTAAATTAACTTACCTGATTTTTTATCATGGATACTCTTATGCAGTTTTTTTCATGTCCTATGCTAGTATCATTCATAAATACAAATTATTCTATATGATTTTGCACATCATTTGATGCCAATGAACAACAGATGATGATAAGCTGTATGATTATTGAAATATTTTTGAATTGAGTCCAGTTCAATCTCTTTATATTAGCCCTGTTATTAAAAACAAAATTTTACAAAACTTTCTTTGAAAATTAGAGTAAGTAATTGTTTCATAATTTTTATCTAGGTGTACACTTTTGATAGCAGAAACATAAAAGCAAGTCAAATGGCTTCTCTTAGGGGCTAACACAAATACCCCTATGATTGAGATCAATCAGTATCCCTTGTTTTTGCTGATATGATTTTTTTCTCATCTATTGTGAATTTACTGCTAAATAAATACAATATAACAGAATTTCAGAAGAAAAAAGAAGTACATTTAATTTCATCATGAACCAATTCAAAGCAAAGACCTAAAGCTTTGACACAAATATAATATTTTGGAGATAACTTAGCAATATTTTTTACACCAGTGAAACTCAGGAAGAGTGGAAACAATTATCTTCCAGAAGGATCAACAAAACATGCTTTAAAACTTCTGTTTGATCATCACATTTTTTGTATTTATTGTACATATTTTCCTGTACAAAATCAAAGTTAAACAAATTACATATATTATATCTACTAATTTTTACAGTGTACTACCTACTGAGAAATGTTGAACTTTACAATGAAGAACTATATCCCAGGCCATCCTGAAGCCTACCAAAAACGGTAGGTTTACATACTAACTTAGGTAGGTCTACTTAAAATCTGAAACTGACTAAAAACGGTAGATTTTGATATACTATTCCTATGGTAATTATACAGGACCTGTTTTTCGTGTGATATTTTAAGACCTCAATAGCTCCAAAAAATTCGAATTTTTGGCTCTCTACAACAGTCCATTTTCACTGTCAAAGAATCTCAATGACCAGTATGGTACAGCAGTAGAGGTGTCCAATTTTCTAATTTTTAGGTAGAAGAGTACAATAATACTATGTGTATAGGAGATATTTTTTCAAATATTTACAGACGGTCTATTACAACAAAATAATATTTATTCTTACATGATTATAGAGTATATACTATAGTCACTTACCTACTTGTAATTTCATTCTGTTGTACTTTCAAATGTGTGTACTCATGTACAGTTTACCTAAAAGAAATTAGTATGCTCTAAAACCTACCATTTTTGGTAGGTTTCAAAAATGGACAAAAAAGCTCAATCAAAACCTGCCAAAAATGGGAGGTTTCAAATGGCCTGGGATATATCTCTATATGAGGGAACATAAACCTTTGTATTACATTGCAATGGAAAAGAAAAATTGGTACATCATCAATTTTGTGCCCATTGATAAGCATTCCAAATAGTGATTGTTTGTAGACAGCTGCACATGTATTTTCCATTTTTTAACATTATTATATTTTGATGGTAAAAACACTTTTACATGAAATGAGCATTTCAGAATGCAATGAAGGTCCTTTAGGAGAAACACTTGACTTGATGAAATTAATTTGAAATAAAAGTAAAACTAATATGATGACTTGTTTAATATACAGGAAATGGGTGTAAAAAGGGTTTCCCCTGGGATTCTTTATCATTTGATCATGAAAAACAAAATCCATTTAGATTTTCACAGTACTCAAGCTCTCAGTCCAATTCCAGGAATCTATGCTGTCACAAAAAATAATGTTGTGAAATTCAATTATGTACCTGACATAAATCTTGTGAATAATCAAATGTTATTGATCATGTTCTTCAACATGGCTCATATATAGAATCCACGATTGAATTTCAATGTATGGAATAGAAGTATTGTTGTTCATTCAATATAATTTATGTGAACTTGATAAAGTTCAGTTATCAATCAATTACTATGGTCACTTTTCAAATACTATAATTATTGGTGAAAATGAGCCTGGCTTGTTTTCTTTTTTTTGTACAGGCTCAATTTCTAGTGTGGATCAGGGAAACGGGCTTGTTTTCAAAAATTGCCAAAAATGAGGCTCCTTTTTAACTTTTTGGCAAATTCATTTTACATAAAGTCTATAAAAATAAAAAATCACTATTTTTAATGATTTATTTTTTTTAAGCTGAAAACAAGTCTGGCTCATAATCAATTTGGTTAACAGACTTGTTTTATGTAAGGTTTTTCTCATACGGGCTTGTTTTTAAGTGATGGGCTTGTTTTCACCAATAATTATGGTGCCATAAGAAAACATGATGAAAGATATTACTCAATGTAAAGGACAACTTTCATGAAGCTGAATGTATTGAGTGTTTGAAACAAGACAATTAATGTCAAATTCAAATGATGATTGGCTGCATGATGATACTTAAACGTTTGTGCATTTCCAGTTTTTGTAAACCAAATATCATGACCATTTTCTAGCTGCTAAAGGATCAGTTCAAAAATATTATTCCATTGGAGCTTTAAGAAAGTTAGCTTGTTTTTCATAATAAATTTTAGAATTAGTAGACAATTCATCAAAAAAATTTGAGGAGATTGAGGTGAGAACAAAATTTTTCTCATATTCATCACAGAACCTATTTTCTAGATGCAAGGTTTCAAATGAAAATATTATGCATTTTTGTGGAAGAAACTCAAGAAGAATTTTTAAATTTTAAATTTTAAATTTTAAATTTTAAATTTTAAATTTT
>JALLOT010001234.1:0-11696 GCA_036939595.1 Thalassiosira livingstoniorum | reverse complement strand
TAAATTTTGACCTTGTACCAAAAAATGCTTCATTTAAAAGCATTAACACTACTTTTTTAAATTTGTTGGATAGTTTTACTACTTTTTGTTACCTTAAATTTCAAGTATCAAATAATCTTAGCTTTTGACATAGGAAATAATATGCAAATCTGTATCATTCTTTAAAGCTGTCATTCAACAATAATTTTCCATGTATTAAGTGTAAAGGTCAAATTCATATCATTATATAAAGCTACCAGAAACACAATTATGTTCTATCAATTGGCTGTTTTCTATCAGTTTTGTTCTTTTGTTAGGTTGTTGTTTTCAACATTAAAAATCAAATTGAATCTTTTTAATTGTGTTCAGTACAAAATCATTATTCCTGTCTGTTTCCTTCCTCATATTTTTGGTGATTTCAATGGAACTTATTGTCAATACTCATAACCATAATTAGACACAAAAAGTGGTACAACAATAGTTACAAAAGTAAAGAATGGGTTCAAGAAACAATAATCCAAAGTATAAAGCTCTGGAAACATTGCAAGAAATACTAGACAATGAAAATGATGAAGCAACAAAAGAAGTCAACAAATATGTGTGCTACAAATGCAAGAAAGTGGAAAAGATCTGGAAAAGTATTTAGAATCATGTACAGAAATGTCTCCAAACCAACAAGACTTTGGATACAAAAAGAAGAAAAACAAAATACAGAAAATAAAAATTTCAAGTGAGCAATTGGATCTTGTCAAACAAAAAAGAAACTGGCTGAAAAACTACTGTATGACTGTATCATTATTGGATGAAAACCTTCTAGGAATGGTCAAAAGCCCCCTTGAAGCTTTTGGACATATCCTTCAAATCAGATATTTTGGAAGAATTTCCTGGAATAGTTTGTGAACATTAACTTTTCCAGAATGTACAATGCAGATCATCAAAAAAGTGCTGATGAAATCAAAGCTGCAATATTGAAGTCATTGATGGATGAAATGAATCAAGCACCAAGTTGTGATGTGTCATTGATGTCAAGTGAAACCAGATTGTAATCAAGCAATGATCTTATTGTTCTGAAACCACTTTCTTTCTCAACATATATCCAACCATAGGAAAATTTATAATTTGAACCCAACTTCAAATTGTCTATCAGTGACTACCACCCCCATTGCATCTTCTATATTTCTCATGAATCCTTCTTCAACTTCTTGAAAATCATTTGATGATAACGTGTTTACTCCAACTAAAGTTTCCCTCTTTGATTTACTGAAAATGATTAAAAATCACAAATGCCATCTGATATTATTTGACAGAATATTAGAATGGATTCATAGGTCAATCCATTTACAAAATGTTGATTTGAAGAATTATTCTCTTCCTTCCAGAAATTCACTGATCATGATTATGGAGAAGAAAATGAGTTTACAGAGACTGAGACCATAAAATAGGGAAGTACCATTTTTCCAGAAAGAGGCAATTGAAAACAAATCCATTCTGGTCTCCCTGTCTAATGCCACAGTACCATTTTTTAATTTCAAAGCAACTTTGAGATACTTTCTCTACAATCTATATTTCTTGACCAAAAATTTTGATGCCATTCTATGATCCACAGAAAGGTGAATATACAGGTGATCAAAATATTTTGGATGACATCCATACCCAACATATGTGGAAAAGAGTTGTTAGAAATTTCATCACTGAAGCAAATTTGCTTCCTTTGCCACTCATAATAGTTTACGACAAGACATTTGTTGATGTTTTTGGAACTTTGGCTACATCCCAGATGATTTTCTCACTTTTCATTTTCTGAGAAAAATTTGGGTGCTGAAAAGGTTTGGGAGTGTGATGGGATATGTGCCTAATCTTGAATATGGAAAGGGAAAAGGGAACCTTTTGAAAAAGGCAAAGTGAGCACTTGTGCATTTTTGAAGTATTCCATGATTTGATCAGAATTCATGTCTCCAAGTTTGTAACTGTGAAACCATGCATGCATGTTGTTTCTGGAGATATGGTTGGCCAAAATATACTTTGCTATCATTTCAACAATTGGCAATCCAAAGTTTCCTACAGAGGGTACCTTTGTGTGAGTAATGACATGGACTTGGAAGAAATGTATTGTCTTCTGGTAATCCAAGAGCTATTGGATTTCCTGAAAGGAGATGATCAAGCTGCTAAGGATCATTAAAGACATGTCGATGTCATCAGTTCATTTACCCCGGTTCCCATAAGTGGGGACTTTGTGGATGAAATACTTCCAGCTGATGTTCTTCAAACATTTGGAAATGACATTGTACATTACATCATCCAACCAACAATCAGAATATGCAAAGAAACTAATTCCAACATTCAGAAATAGATTGATGATTTTGATGGACTTCATTTGATGCTTGATGAGGGATCATCAAGGCAAACTTACAGAGATATGGCAAGAAAGTTTTAACAGAATGGAATATCAAATGACACCAAAATGACAGGGATGGAAAGACATGGAAATCTATTACTGATACTCTTGTCACTATACACATCTAAGGGTATTTCATTGTTCAAGGATAGTGCACATAGAAACAGAACTTCATTATGGAAAATGAATTAGGCCATTACACTCTTGCTCTGTTGTGAATACTACATATTCCAGTCAAGAACTCAGTAGGATCTCATAAAAGTGAGGAAGGTAGTAACAAAGCTCATTTGCATGATAAAAACAAACTACAAAAGAGAATATACTAGAAGATGGAAACTTCTCAAAATGCATGCTATTTCACATCTTCTGGAAAATGTATCAACATTTTTTGGATATGCAGAAAACATCTGTGGAGGAACTGGAGAAAGTCACCTGGTTGGTTTCAAGAAAAAATCCAGAGGGAAAACTCAGAAAATGAGTCCTGTCTTCATTGAACAATTAACTAACAGAGTTTTTGAAACAATGTTTTTCTAATCTCTCATCTCTCATGCATATATTTTTGGAGCAAAGGGTTCTCCAAAAAACACTTTTCCCATCAATCACAAACAACAGAGATCCAGGTTATGAAAAAGGATCCAATAAGTTCCTCCTCCAGATCAATAAAACTACAAACTATTTTTCAAGAGATTACACAAAAAAGTGGAAATCCAAGAAAAAAATGAAATACAACAAGGTGTCAATGAAACATTCATTTCTACCATTTCCAACCACATAGAAAATCAATGTCAGACAATAATTCACAAATATATGTTTCACTACATTCTGGAAGGGTGATGGCATTTTCCAGGCATCGCCATTTTTTATGGTGGAAAATGATATGACTGGTTCATTGCAAATTTTATACTGGATTATGGAAATAGTAGTCTTTGTCCATACAAAATACTTGGATTCTTCTAGAATGATTCATCCAGGAAATTGCCAACAGAAAATGTCATTGAGAAAATGTCAAATGAACACATTATGGAAGATGCCATTGAACTGATAAAAGAAAACTAATTGAAAGATGACACAACTTATGTGGTTGTTCATCCCTACAAGGAAGATTTTCTTGAAATTGAACTAATGAGGAAG
Organism: Thalassiosira livingstoniorum; assembly: GCA_036939595.1. Classification (NCBI taxonomy): domain Eukaryota; phylum Bacillariophyta; class Thalassiosirophyceae; order Thalassiosirales; family Thalassiosiraceae; genus Thalassiosira; species Thalassiosira livingstoniorum. The sequence continues at coordinate 8,191 of JALLOT010001234.1, read as the reverse complement.
TTTGTTTTGACCATAAACCTTGATAAAAACATGAATAAGGGATGCTATGTCATTGATGCAGAAGACATATCCCACAGCATATGTTTTCGACGATCATGTAGGGACTGACATAAGAAAACATTTTCTAGTGTTGGAACATGAAAAGTGGGGTTTACACCTCAGGACACATTTTGAGTAACATACCTGTCATTGTATTATTGTAAGTACTTAGTTTTATGGTAAAATGAAAAATCTTGTTGACTCATTTTGAACATTATTTTGGATACATATTACAATACCTATTACACAAAATGAGGAGTCATAATATGGCAAAATAAGGAAATTTTAAGAAGAGGAACTACCACCAATGGTCCTAACAATGTTATTCTTGCCAAACCAATGATGTATATTAATTGATCAGAACAGATTTAAAGTCTATTCTAGTTTATCAAATTAACATCCAGTATCTAATTCTGACTCTATTCAAATTTAATGATATTATAAATTGTAGCAAAAACAATTACATTATTACATGAATTGACTCCCTAACATGGCTGTTTTCCTACTCAAGACAGAATTTTGTAAATTCCAGAAGATTCTAACAATAAACTGGTTTCCCCTCTCTTCAAAAAAATCAATAATAAGAAATATTATTATGATTTCACATTAGGGATGAAAACTTTGACAAAAAAACAGACAACCAATATGTCATAAACACTGTATTAAGGTCATGTTACTCTCACTGTCTTATATCTTGGGCAAACCAATTGCAGGACAGACATATTATTGTGATTGCACATAAGTAATATTAACATTGGTTGGATGAAAGAGTTATTGGTATTCTAATGTCATTTTTTCTCCATTTTGGATATTACAATTTGCTGTATCCAGCTTGACTTAATCAATGAATTTACCAAAACCAAAAATGACATCTTTGACTCTTTTCTTTAAGTTTTCCAAAATTAAGCATTTTGTTTTATCTGTTCCTTTGTTACTTTATTTTTTTGTTTTATCCAATCAATCAAACTTATTGGTCACATTTGAAGCTTTTGTTTCTTGGTTCTTTTGTAACTTCTTCATAAGATGTTTGTATGTTCCATTGTACATTCTGGACAGTTCAGCTCATAGTTTTTGTGTGCATCTTTATGTAGGTTCTTTCATTGATGTTGATTTTTGTAGGTTCTTTTGTGGGTTTCTTTTTAGATTCTTCTGTGGTTGTAGGACATGTTTTAGGTATGTATATTGTTATTTCTTTTGATGAAGTTAATAGGATAATTTGTTGAAATATTTGTGGTTTTTGTAGAGTGTTTATTTCTATTTTCCAGTTGAACTTTAATAACTAATACTAGTAGCCTCTTTTGTAGGTTCTTTTCTAAGACTAAGTTGTATGCTTTCTGGGTTCACTTCTTAGTGATATTGCAGGCAATTTATAATTCCTTTTGTGGGTCCTTTTCTCTTTATTTCTGTAGATATACCTCCAAATTATCCTTGTAGTTGTAGGCCCATGTGTAGGTTGTACTGGTGCATATACTTATATAGGTCCTTATGAAGGTTATTCATCCAGTTTCTTTACATTCATAGGCTCTTTTGCAGGTCTATATAAGTATTATTGTGATTGGACATTAGTAGTATTGACATTGGTTGGATGAAAGAGTTATTGGTATTCTAATGCCAATAGTTGTCAGTTTGGATATTACAGTTTGCTGTATCCAGCTTGACTTCATCAATGAATTTACCAAAACCAAAAATGACATCTTTGACTCTTTTCTTTAAGTTTTCTAAAATTAAGCATTTTGTTTTATCTGTTCCTTTGTTACTTTATTTTTTTGTTTTATCCAATCAATCAAACTTATTGGTCACATTTGAAGCTTTTGTTTCTTGGTTCTTTTGTAACTTCTTCATAAGATGTTTGTATGTTCCATTGTGCATTCTGGACATTTCAGCTCATAGTTTTTGTGTGCATTGTTATGTAGGTTCTTTCATTGATGTTGATTTTTGTAGGTTCTTTTGTGGGTTTCTTTTTAGATTCTTCTGTGGTTGTAGGACATGTTTTAGGTATGTATATTGTTATTTCTTTTGATGAAGTTAATAGGATAATTTGTTGAAATATTTGTGGTTTTTGTAGAGTGTTTATTTCTATTTTCCAGTTGAACTTTAATAACTAATACTAGTAGCCTCTTTTGTAGGTTCTTTTCTAAGACTAAGTTGTATGCTTTCTGGGTTCACTTCTTAGTGATATTGCAGGCAATTTATAATTCCTTTTGTGGGTCCTTTTCTCTTTATTTCTGTAGATATACCTCCAAATTATCCTTGTAGTTGTAGGCCCATGTGTCATTTCTTATATTTTCTGTGTTTATGCTTTGTCTTATTTGCTTTGTTATATTTGCCTCTGCTTATTATCTGTAATCCAATTTTGTGTGTTAAGGTTTTTGTTAGTTTTGTATCTTACCCTTGTTGTGTGCCTGAGTGCCCCAAATGTTGTCCTATTTTTTTTCTGCTGTTTTCTGTCCTTTTATTTTTCTTTATAGTTCAAATTCTTCAAAGAATCTTCTTTTCCTTCATCTGGGTTCTTGGTATTCTCCCTGTTTGTTTTTTCCATCCTGTACCTTGATGCCAAGGGCTTTGAGGAACTGGATTTGGTATGGTACTTCTAGTTTGACCTCCTCTATCTGGTCCCTCCCCCAGTTGTGTCAGAAGAGGTCGTCCTCCGTGACTTGGCGTTCTGCATTGAGGCAGTTTCTTATGATCAGCATTTGAATTGTACGTGGGTGGAAGTATGTAACTCTGTTTGTAGCCATGAGTGTGAGGATGAGTGGTCATGCTTGTGCTTGGAGGTGTAGAAATTCTGGTGTGTTTACCCTCCAGTGTGAGTAGGTGTTGGGAGTTCATCTGTTTGCCATTAATGCTTTAGTCCTAGGCATACATAGTTGCTGGACAATTCATGGATGAACCAGTTTAACATAGTAAGCTGAGATCATTATTAAATTATGGCTAGTTCTATTCATTGTCTGGCCCAGCCCATTGGCTGTTGCACTCTGTTGCACCACTGACGTGGTCTACCTACAGTATGAAGCTTGGAAGATCTTTTTCTAAGATCCTCCCGTGGCAACTGCAATCTTCTCACAGCTGGATTAGGATTATTCCCAACACACTCCTGTGGTGGCACTCCTGCAGTCCTTGGGGTCTGCTTGGATGCCAACAGACTCGACCGTTTCTTGCTGGTATCCTTATCCAGCTTCCACGTTACTTTCTTTTCCTTTGCAGTCTTCTCCTCCTCCAATAAGTATTCCTCTCCAGGAGCAGGAATATCCTCATAATTGATCGGCACATTCATCAGTGCTGCACGATCCTTCTTAAACTTCCGCCCCTGCGTTGGCTTGGACAATACGTCTACCCACATGTCATCCGTCGGACAATGCACTATCCTCAAGTCACCATCGTCCACCCTGTCTTTCACAAAGAAATATCTAACTTTCATGTGTTTTGTTCTTTTTGAGCTCGATGCCTTCCCGTTTGTTTCAAGAGAAATGGCACTTGTGTTATCCTGGTGCAGGAGATTGTCTTCTATTTCATATCCCTGCGCCTCCGCGAAATACTTCATCCAAAGAAGTGCGGGCAAGCTGTCATCAGTGCCGACCACTTCGGTTTCTGTGGAACTTTTCGTATTTATCTTTTGCTTCTTTGACGAGCTGATGACAGCTCCCTTTCCCAGGGTCATACCTGCCCCAGTATGCCCTCTACAATCGTCGTGGACCGCATGTGCCGCGTCCACGTACCATCTAATCACATTAAGTGAGTCGGCAGACAAAGTAAGTTTCATATACCTTGTGCCTTTCACATACTTCAGCACCCTTCTGAGTTTCCCCCAATCGTCTTCGTCAGGAGCCTTGACCCTTGTGGTTAAGAATGCCACTGAAGTCTGCAAATCACGCCTTGGTCTCTGGGAGACGAACAGGAGTTTGGCAGTGGTCCGATGAAACACCACCGCCTTTTCCTCTGGTAGCTTCTTGGCCTCGTCATCAGGCCTCACCTTAAAAAGATTCTCAGTGGCTGGTGTTGCACAAGACTTCCCCAGTGGCTCCGGGAACTCCTCCATGATCTCACGTAGGAATGGAACCATTCCGATCTTCACCTCTTTTCCATGACTGAAATCCAGATCCATCCCCAGGTAGTGATGGATCTTTCCTCGATGGATCTTGACTCCTTCGCCGTACTTCTCGATTAACCAATTCCCAAACCAAGTCACCTGCTTGGGGTCCTTGTGTGAGCACTTCACGTCGTCAACATGCCACACTAGCGTCATTTGCAGCCCATTGATTATTTTGTTGGCCACACACGGATCGTATGGGTTCAATTCGAACCCCTCCTTCATAAGATCTGATACAAACTTCTTGTAGAAGAGCAAAGCGGCTCTAAGCATCCCATAAACGGCTTTAAGTAGACGGACGTAAAGCACGGACTTTCCGTTTTCCATGCAAACAAACTTCCTGTAGAGCTTCGGGTCTGTCATAGCCATCAGCTCCGCCAGACGTCCCTCTAGCTTCATAATCACGTACTCGTCATTATCCGCGTGTAAAAAGGCCCCAGGGATGTCCATCGTCGCTACGTCCCTGCCCTCATATGCGTCCACCACTGATGTGAACAACACGGATTCCAACGCAGCCGTAGGTGATGCTGCATCCTCCTTCTTCGTCGTTTTTCTCTGCTTCCTACCGTCTGCGCATTGCCTGGCCTTCACTGTATCGTCTCTTTTGTGTTTAATAAATATCAACGAAGCCAGTGCTTCCCGTCTTTCCTTTTTCGACAAGGTTCCGGCGTCTACGGGTTGGAAACAAGAGTAATAATTCATTTGTTTCAACTCTTTTGTGACTGCCTCTTCTCCACGGTCACCAAACTTTTTTAACCCTTCCCGGAGGCTGTATTGCGTCATGATGTAGCACAACAATTGATTTTCGAAATCCGGGTTGGTTTCCACGTGTTTGGAGAACAGACAGAACTCCTCGTCTTCCTCCTGCACTATTGCGTGCACCTGTTCACTGGGATCGAACCACACCGGTGTACGCCTTTCCCTTGTGCTTCTCCTTGGCCCTTCCGTGGTCTCCTCCAACAGCGATCCTGATGGCTCTACTGCTGCATCGTCTGGATTGCCATGTTCATATTCGTCTTCTTCCACCTTGATACCCACGTCATTGACTGGGCCTCCGTATTCTGCCTCACCAAGCGGATGGTCAGCTTGTCTCTCATCTAGACCTGCATTTTGTTTTGCCCGCTCGGCCGCGATGGCTGCTTCCTCATCCTCATCTCCCTCGTCCTCCACTGCGGCCGTTGGCGCCAAATTTCTCTCAAGTTGCACTCCTGGAAATTCTCCATCAAAGTCCGGATACGGAGACATTACTTCCGATGGCTCTTCGGCTGGATCCTCGCTCTCATCCCAGCTAAATGGCAATCGGTTTCGATTCAAAAAATTCCAATTGTCCCCGGTCCTTCCTTCCTTCTTCCCCCACTCATTCACCTTCTTAATAATGCTGTCTGGCATGGGCAGCTCCACGAACTGTTTCCTCGTGATCTTCTTTCCGGTGGTAACGCAGAAGAACTTATTTGATCCCTGGAAGTTACCCACGGGTCCCAGGTTGATGCATGGCCTGGTACGGGTTGCCATAGTATTGGTGGGAGTTGGTTCATCGTACGCCTCGCAGTACGACCCAAAGAGTGCTCTGCAGTGTTTTTTAAAGTCTAACCTGATCCTTCCTACTATCTCCCGCGGTGACAATGTTGTTGAAATTCCCGACTTCACCGGGAAAGCATTGATCCATAACGTTATAAAGTGAATAAGTTCGATTATAACTCTTTTAGGCATGATTGAAAAAGGTAAGGTATTGATGATACCCCTCCCCCGCTCTTTCAAGATCCTAATTTCCCTTTCAATGTCCGTCACATGTTCACTTCTTGCTGTAGTATTCGTCACCACCTGCGTCAGCTTCTGCTTGACCTTTTCAAACTCCCCGTCCATCAAGATGGTTTGGACCACAAAGGATCCCCTGCCATAGATCTGCATGACCCTAACCAACCCATCGTGCAGATCCTTTACTCTTCTGCTTGGCATATGTTGAACCGTTACGAACTTTATGTTCCTCGACAATGTCACCAAAAAAGGTATCCCATCCACAAACATAACGTCCGCCGCCAAAGTTACAAATTTGTGTAGTTGAATGAATTCTCTTGGCACCTCCACGTAGTCGGTTCGCACGGTTGGTGCTTTCTTATTTGTAGTCTTTCCCCTGTGGGTTGCAAGGTTTCGTTCACCAAATATTATTTTTGAGTCAGAGTATGATGCTGGGGTAACGTCACAATTTTTAATACCATTGCCACGTACCATCCCTTCGAAATCCTTCCCCGACGGATTTCCCACCATCATAACCGCTCGCTGGGCGTGCTCTGCCGCTTTAATTTGTCGCTTAGTAAACCCCTCATAATTCCCTCTGATGGTGTTCACGAGAGCAATCGCCTCGCTTTCGTATTCCGACAAATCCAGGTAATGGAGTCCCTCCGGGCTCTCCACAAATCGTAGGGTTGTTTTCTTATCGGGCGTAGTAACAATGAAGGCTGGTTCCACATCACTGTCGTATTGAATACGGAACCCTTTCTTCCTCAAATATGAGAATGAGATTATGTTGGCAATCCCCATGGGGTTGTACCAAACATTTAAATCACCGAACTTCGCCCTCTGACTCGTGCTGGTGCTTCCAGCATTACAATGGATACGAACCGCCCTATCTACAGTCATGATGTTGCGTAGATAATGCTTGTTGATGATGATGTTAGTGGTAGACTGGTTGTCTAGCAAAAGCCAGTCTTTGCTGATCGGACCCCGACGAGATTGATGAAACGAGTAATCGTCCTTGTCATCCGGGTCATCATCTAGCACCTGCGTGCTCACGTACTCGTTTCCTTCGTTCTTCGCAGAAGGGCAATCTCTTGCAATGTGGTCGTTCTTTGCACCACAATTATAGCACTCTATATCGCCTTTCTCGTTCCTCCTACCTACCAACTTCTTTTTACCCGTCTCTGTGGTAGCCAACGCTGCTTCATCTTCGGCTTCATCATCACTCGCATTTTGTGCAAACACCACTTCCCCTCCTCCAGCCGGACCGCCGGATGGCCTGTTGGGAACTTTGTAGTTATTTAAAAGCACCACTGCTCGCTCCAAGTTTTCTGGGTACTGGTCGACCCCCATAACATAGTTGTTGCTTAAATCATCTTTCAGTTTCTTATATCTTGATTGATCCGCCCCACTGATAAAAAGCGAGGCCAGGAATTTATCTCTAACTTTTTTCACTGCTGCTTTTCTTTCATCTGGCTGTGGAGAATCTGGGTCGGCCACTCCTGCTGTCTTTAGTTCTTCTTTTATGAGTCCGGGCTCCTCTCCAAAGCTTCCCCCGTACGTTTCCACGACCTTTACTAACGCCTTGAACTCCTCAAGGTAGTCCGTGTTGCTGGCGTGGTAGGGTTGATAATGGAGGTAAACTCTCTTCTTTGCCTGTGATAAGGCGAACACCCCCTGGCGTTGATCATCAAATTGGCATACTATGCCACGTATCAGGAGCAAGAGCTGGACTACGTCTTGTGACGTCTTCACCGCCTCGTACCCCGTCGTCCCTTCCAGCCTCTGCTGAAGTCGCGGGGAACACTGGTCATAGACTAGTGCGTAGGCTTTACGTATGTTGTCCTCTAACAACTCTTCTCTCTTCTTTGCTTTCTTCCTATCTTCGAAGTACTCCGCTTTGTCGAATTCGTCGGCGTTTGGGTCTGGCCTGGTCGGCAGAGGGATGTTCACTATCTCAAGCTCCCTGATGGTGGCTCCAATGTCAGCCGCTCCCTTGCTATAGTTTCGTTGAACATAGTTCGCTATGCTTGCAAGCGACTTGGTAAACTTCGCTGCAAACTTTGGGTCTCCGCAGTCGAAGTAGTCATCTTCGATCTCCACCGTCTTTCCTTTAAAGGCACTCCTCTTGAATGGAGCCTTCCCTCGTCCTCTGCCGCCGCCACGTCCTCTGACGTCCGCTCTCCCCCTCCCAGACATAGTCTGTAGATCAGTAATTTAATAATGATGTTGGGAGTTCATCTGTTTGCCATTAATGCTTTAGTCCTAGGCATACGTAGTTGCTGGACAATTCATGGATGAACCAGTTTAACATAGTAAGCTGAGATCATT
>JALLOT010001233.1:0-15682 GCA_036939595.1 Thalassiosira livingstoniorum | reverse complement strand
TTTTTTGGTCTGGTGAAAAGTTATAAATTAGGGAAGAAAATCTTATTTTCATATGAAAGAAAAAATATGCATTCATGAATAGATCAAATCGCTTCATAGGTTCTTCTATATCAAGATCCTAAGTGTTAATGCGTAAAACAACTAACAAAAAACTATTGAGAAGTATTAAGAAGTACTAAGAAGTATTAAGCAATAGCAATAAACTAGCAAAAAAGTATTAAAAAAATAGGTAAGTGACAATTGTTATTTTTCTGTAGTAATGAATAGAATAGCAGTTGAATTGCCAAAAAGTGGGTTATATTTAGCAGTCTGAATTGTTTTCTAGTTATGAAAAATGATGACTCTAGTTGATGCTAATCTTTTGATCCCAAAGATCAATTTTGATGAAACAGAAAAAGCATAGAAACACTAGAACTGAGAAAGAAGGGGGTATGTAACTATTTGGGATGTAGATCACAGCTGCCACATTTGAATGGGAAAAAGGGGTTGCATATTTTTTTCATTGGGGCCTATTGGTTGAAATAATGTTTTTGGACGAACCCAATTTTTGTATGTCTGCATTGTAATGAGAATATTCTGCCATATCATCCACTATATCTTAAGGTGCCCATGGCATAGCATCTGAAATTCTCTTGTCCATATCCACATCCCCTTCCTTACAGCTGGTAATGATATGGATGGGCTGTTTGTTGTGTTGGGAGTTGGGAAACCTGGTGGGGTAGCATATGTTTGTTGTCTGTTGTGGATGGTATGGTTACAGTGCTTGTTGTTGGTAGTGGTAGTTTTGCATTCGTGTTGTAGGATTAATGGATATTGAGTAGATGCTGTGGGTAAGAATTAAGAATGTACCTTTGTCATTGTTTGAATTTGTGCTTTGTTGTTGTTATTTATATGACCCTGTAATAGATTGACATTAGCAGCCACATTTTGGGTAACATTGACATTAATATTGACAAGTTTGTGGAAGAATTTGCTGTTGGTAGCATAAGCTGAAGCAAAGATAACCATGATGCCATCATATTCTTCCAATGTATAATGATCATTGACTGTTTTTGGACTCCATATCCAGCTTGGCTTGCTGTGGTTGTTAGTATAATTGAGTTAAATCAGCTTTTTCCTTTCAAATACTTTTGAAGTTGCTATATGTGCATTGCATTGAGGCTTTCTCCATTAAATCTTCATGAGAATTTTCAAATGCTAGAGATTTAGGATAGAAATTTCACCTGCTGTTACAATTTCTGTGTTGTGCATAGGAAGGTATGCAAATGCAGCAAATTCTTTTGAACTGCAAGGTATCCAACAAATATTGGCAATGTGGGAATAAAGTTTGAGGTTGAAGCATCTCAAATAATCTGTCCCAACAAAGTTGTAGAAATGCCTGATCTGTGGCTCCAAGGAAGTCACTTCCAGATCTTGTTTGCATTCATCATCAATATCATTCAACAACATCTTGATGAGGTTATTATTCAAGTTTTTCTTGGTTGGTGTCTCTGTATCACAAGATTATAATTTTAATCTTGTGTGTTTGTGATCCATCTAAATAATGTTGGCATTAGATTGGGGGACTTGGAGTAAAGGAATGCGTGCTAATGTTGACTGGTGTAATCTTCAAAGAATTTTGGTTCTAGATTGAAAACAATAAACCTAATTGATGGATCAAGCTGCTCTGTTCCATCTGAGACTGTACAGTGTATACTTTGCTTCCGTAATGCAAAGTGCAACTAAATTTGTCATCATTTGGTTGGTGAACTGGAGGCGTGGCTTTTAAAGACTCATACTTCTCTTCCCCTTTTATCCTCCCTCTTGGCTTATATCAAAGGTTGAGGTCAGACTACAACGATGTATTGCATTCTGTCTTTTAGTCAACTTTACGAGTTGGCAGCCTCTGAAGACATGCTTGGATGGGACTCACTGATTGAGGATAGGACCTATACTCTCTGCTATCAACATCAAGTTGAAGACTGTGAAGCACACCAATGTAAAGGCAGCGCTCTCCAATAGACCAATTAGCTTGTTTCTCACATCCTGAGCATCACACATGCACAGTGGTGCTTTTGTAATCAGTGCATTTACCATAAAGTAGATGGTGATATGACATCTTGCATGATGGGGGAGTTTTGGTGAATTGTCCCATACTGATCCAATGGTCCTCTTTGAAGACCAACATGATATTTTGGATGTAGATTTTGATAAATTGCTTCAATCTGAGAGTGTTACTGATATTAATTATTGGGTGGCTGAGATGGCTGTGGCCACAGAGGAAGCTCTCCATGAAAGCTGCCTCTTGTTGACAGATCAACAAACCCTGCACATGACCACAGGCACCAGATTCTCCAGGGCCAATTATGTGTCTTTTGGCTCTTCCGTTCCCTTTCCTTGGCAACAATATCTACATTGGCTTTGGTCTGTTGTTCATGCAGATGATGATCCAACAGCTGTATGGGAACATGAGTTGTGGCACAAACCTCAGGCAAAATACAAGTAACATTAGTAGTAGTTGACCTTTCATCGTTCATGGTTCAAATCTCTGAGGTTCCATGTGGAAGATGCCTTGCATGACAGCCCTATTTGCTACTGCTTCATACATTGTGTGCAACAGAAAGACAAAAGTCATAACTGCCTGGTTTTCTAGTATATCTATTGAGATGATATTGAAATTGGTGCACTAGAAAAAGACATGTAGCCATCAGATGAGATCATACAGGATGGTTTCTCCTTCTATTTTTCTATGCTTTGAACAGGGAAGCCAGATTTCATGTCCACCACTACAAGGGGTGTGTATATGCTTCCAAATATGCCCATTATAGTCATGTGTTGTATTATTGTATACATGGACAGTACAGGAGATGTTAAACAATGATGGAAAATTAAACAAAACTGTTGAATGCAGCAATACCTTTGTAACAAACAGTTTTGGTGAAAATGTTCTGACAAATTTCATGAGCTATTTATGTGAGTAAAATTAGTTTTTTTACAAAACTGTGCTCAAAGGGAGTGGGCAAAAATTTGAGACACACAATAAGCTATTTCATGGACAGTGTGACCATCAAGACTGAACAGGACATAAGTAATTAATTCCCATTCAAGATCACACTTCACCATCTGCAGGTACTTGGGTATTTTCATCCACTTCTGAACACATAAGGTGGAAAGAAAATCTACAAGTGTATAATATTGTTGTTCCAACAAACAAGTATTATGTTTGCTTATTTTTGATAAGTGTAAAATTGAAGATAAATTACAGAAAAATATAATTTTATGAAAGAAAAAGTAAAGTAATTAATTCATCTCATTTTTTATGATTATCTTAAACAAGTAAAGTAAAAGTAAAATGAAAGCAAGAAAATGAGTGGTACCAAAGTGAAAGTAAAGCAAGAGTAATAAAGAATTGTTTGACTATAAAAACTTAGAAATAAAACAGAAATTCAAAAATTAAAGAATTCTCTAAAATTCATAGTTTTTAGCTTTTATCTGAATGGTTTGAATTTTTATTTTATTCCTATGTGTCAACTGTATTTTAGCAACAAATGGGGCTCTACACTTAACATAAAGTTTGAATGTTACATTAGAAATGAGGATTTTCTATGGAAAACAGTATCTATGTCATATTTTAATATCTTTATTGTAGTTATTGATAAATACTATTAAAGAGAGAAAATATCTTAACTATCACTATTTTTATTCAGTATATATCATAAAAGTTTGATGTTCACAAAAATATTAGAACCTAAATTGTGAAAAGCTCAAATCAATCTGAAAAATTAAACATAGTAATTGAGTGAACTAATTAAACCATTCTCTCCATCTCCATAAACACCATTCAAGTACAAAAAGTCATTCCAAAATCTGTTGTTTCTTTATTTTTATTTAATTTCCTCTCAATGAAATGTTGAATGGATAAATATCCAAAAAAATAAATATTGATAAAGTATTACAACTGAGAATAACTCATCTTCCAAATTTTGCATTCCTTGAAGCAGATGTATATCCAGATTCCAAAAGCTATTACTTTTGTGCTCATGATACTTCAATGTAGTTTTGAAATGAGGTCTAAATATGAAAGTTTGAAATCTGTGCGTCTTCATTAATTTTGGTTGTCAGCTTCTTTAATGAATACACATTGTTACTTCTTACTTGCACATATTATCATATATCCCTTCACTTCCTGAATTTAAAGGATATCATATATTCCCAAAATATGCACTATGTGCAAGCCTAATTGTACAAATTTACATACATAGTACTTCAAACTGTTTGTTCTGGTTTTGAGTTAGACTCCATTTTGATACATACTTTACTCTGCAACCACCCAACCTTTTTCAAAAAAAGTGGATACATTTGAAGCCTATATAGTTAAGAATCTGATGTGGTACATGGGGTCTGGGTTTGAAATGTTAGTTCAATTGAAAAAATGAAGAGTTTGAAAAGGAATATGGAAACATATGTTGATGAAATTGTAAGTTGTTTTTTGATTTGTAGTGTGTTTTATTTTTTAATTATGTCCCAGTTACTTATTATTCTTTTGTACCTCTAGTGTACCTTCTCGAGTGTTAGAAAAGTAAGCAATGACTCTGTGACATCAGGAGTGGGTGAGCAACACAGATGTTCTTGACTGCTGGGTGAGTACTTGGAGCAGGGTTGGAGTCAACTTTGACATCCCATTACTCAGGAACACGCAAAAAGAATATCTTGTATCCTGTAAATTCAGTGTAGAGATATTCCACTCTTTTGAACAATGTACAATGACCCATACTTTCAGGTGCATACAAAATGTAAGTTATTAAGTACAAAAAATAAGATTTGGGGGATATCATATATCACTCAGGAAGTGAAGGGTTAGACTCTCTGAAGGTATCTTTTGATATTAAATTTTTGAAGATAAAATCAATACTTGATTCTATGAAGTAAAAGTCAAGTAAAATGTACATCTAGAGGGAAATGTGCTACAAAGGGCAAGTTTGAAGCAAAGTATATTGATTTTCATTGATTTCAAGTAAAAGTAAAGTAAAAGAATGGATTAAAAAATGAAAAGAAAGTAAATGATAAGTAAAAGTGCAAAACTTCCATTTACATTTAAGATAAAAGTAAAAAATGAAGTAAAATTATCAAAATATTGCATTATTTAAAAGTGAAACTAAAATGATGGAGCCTAAATTATAAAAGGAAATTTTTGAAATGTAATGTTGATTTCAGATGTTTTAACTTTATGTTACTTATCACTATTTCTTTCTTGTAACCCTGGTCCTAACCTTGTAAAAGTATCTTTTTGCAAATCATCATATTTGTCACTGAGGATATTGAAATTACTCCATTTGGTAAAGTTATTTTAGGAAGAGCCTTATGCAAAGTCTACTATATTTCTGCAATGATGGATCATGAATAGAACAAATTGTTGAAGAAGGCTTCAACTGTAGCTGCATCTTGTCTCAAGTTTGCTTTTGGAGCTTTTAGAACCACATCTCTAACAGAATAATGAGATGACAAAGTGCCAGTTGTCCCACATGAGGTTGCACTCTCCCTCATGGAAAAGTTTGCTTGAATTTTACAGCTACAGCAACACCACTCAAAAAGAGCTAAAATATTTCAAAACATGGGTCCATTTGGTCACAGTGGTTTGAAGATGATCAACCTGGTCAAGAGACTCTCTTTGCTTTTCTACATCAGCTCTTGCACCTATTCATTGGCCAATGATCACAACAACAACTACTGATCTCAGTTTTAATTGTTGAGGTTACAAGTGGAGTGCATTTATCTGGCATCAGATACTCAGTTGTTTTGGTAGGTTTTTTAAACTTTTCAATCATGTACCCTTTGATTTTCTGTCAACAACATCATTAAATTTGTGGGAACATTTCTGGCCTCCAGCTCTGAGTCCAAAATGTTTTTTAGCAACATACAAATCTCAAACATCCCCATTTGCACAAGGAAGAAAGCCTATCAGACATCCTAGATAGTTTGATTGTCATAAAATAAGATTTATCCCTTTTGTCTTTTTTGGATCATATATTGATGTACACTATTATTTTTTGTGCCATGCTTTTAAAAGCTCAAAAATCCCAGTTAAATGAAGATTTTGAACACAAGCAACTCCAGGAGCCATGATATCTATGACTTTGTTGTTTTACTCACAAACACAAATCATTATGCAGTGCAGTGCTCTCTCTTCAAAGGCCATACTGAACAAATTAGAGTATACCCTAAAGTCGTAGGCATACAACTGCAAAAGTCCCATTGCTTGGCTTCTACATTACCAAGCTTGCCAGAGAAAATCAAAGACAAATCAGAACAACATTTCTTTCCTACATTCTATTGCTTTCCAGCACATGACACAACTCCCCTGTATCAAACTATGCCTAGAAAAACATCCTGCATATCCAAAGTGTGTTTCACAAGCAAATTTCATCCCCGCTCATCTCTGTCACTTTTCCCATCCGAACCGCTCTCACAGAAAAATTCAGTGATCTGGTGTTAAGTTTCCTCTGGCAAAGGATCAATTAATGGGTGGATCAATGATTTCATCATATTTGTTGGGATGTGTGAATAGTCGGCATTGATACCCCCTTAATAATTGTCTGAATTAGGCTCACGACATAGGACAGACTAAGATGAGGCACAAGTATAGTGTAAATAATATATTTTAACCAAGACTACCAGCAAGATTACAACAGGGCCTGACTATAATGTCAGCATGACAATCAAATTTGAGCAGGAATCGGATCAAATGTCTTGTAAATGCACCAAGAGGTGTTCTGCTCCTCCGACAAATATTGGCAACCCCCACCACCTGGCTGACAGGCACTTTTCACATGATCATCGCTCATCCTCCACCAAGCACAACCATGATTTGGGGCTGGGTCTTTGCAAACACCAGCACAGTCAACAGAAGGCAAAGTTGTTGCTGTAGAGGTTGTTACGGCATCTGTAGTCGTACTCTTGTTTGTCCTTGTTGAAGAGGTGGAAGTGGTGGAGGTAGATAGAATGGGTGCAGGAGACGGCGGGGCAGTTACTGGATCAAATGTCAAAAATATACACCACGATGTCTCTTCATCCTTGGAGAGATATTGGCATCCGCCTCCACCACCTGGCTGGCAAGCACTTTTCACATGATCATCACTCATCCTCCATCCAGCACAACCATGATTTGGGGCTGGATCTTTGCAAACACCAGCACATCCAACGGGGGGTGCCATGGTTGTTAACGAAACAGTTGTCGTACTCGTCATTGAACTTGTCACCGAGGTTGAAGTTGCCGAAGTAGTTGTACTAACAATGGGTGCACTAGTCGTTGCTTGATCAAACGTCATGTATACACACCAAGATGTCTCTTCGTCCTTGGAAAGATAGTGGCAACCACCTCCACCGCCTGGTTCACATGCACTTTTCACATGATCATCACTGAATTTCCACCAAGCACAGCCATGATTTGGGGCTGGATCCTTACAAATACCAGCACAACTCCGTGCAGTCGGAGAGGATGTTGGACCCAAAGGAGATGGGGCAGACGTCGGCTCAAAAGTGTTTCTTGATGGAGACTTTGTCGGAAACTCGGTTGGACTTGATGTGGAACCCTGGATACAAATACCAGATTGACATTGACCATAAGGCTTGCTGTTGCATGGTGTTCCGTCTACACGCGGTACGGGTTCTGGACAGGAACCATCTGAGTTGCACCTTCCGGCAATCTCGCAATCGTTATCATTTGGGCATTCACAATCTGAAACATCTGTAGTCAAATCCATGTACGTGCACCAAGAACCTCCTTCATTTCCAGGAGAAAGGTACGAACACCCTCCAGTGGGTCCGCATTGATATATAACGGCATCTCCTACAGGCCAACCAGCACAGCCGTATGGCCAAACACCTCCTCCACCTGTGCATTGGCCGTCGCAACTGTTTTCGCAGTTTTCTCCGGTATACCCCTGGTCACACTCACAAAATGCAACATACCCATCAGTGGCACAGCGTCCCCTTCCGTTACAAGCCAAATTTCCAGAAAGGCAGGGGTCTTCAACGTCGCATAGAGGCCCACTCCAACCATCGTCGCATATGCAAGCATTGATCGAACTAGTCACGGGAAGAGTGGATGAGTCCCCAAGGTACAGAGCAGAACACGTCCCATGTTCACCACAACGAGCAGCAGCACAAAGATCAACAGAGCAATCAGAACCACCGAACCCCGGTTTACATATGCATTGAGCAAGCCCACAGTGACAAAAAGAGTTACTAGAATCGCAAGGTACTGGACATAGGTCTGGACACTCCGTTACGCCGATTGCTCCATCTGAAAGTCAAGTAAGAAGGAAATGACAGGACATGAATCATGAGAGATAATTAGAGAACGTATGAAGCGTCGTTACAAAGAACATGAAGAACATAAATGACTTGCCTTTTCCACCACTAATTGACGAACAGTCCACAGGAGGCATGTCCGCCGGTTGATTTGGACCAACACAAGCTCCGTGCAAACCCCAGACGGATTCGTCCACAAAAAGATTCGTCATGAAACGACGATCGTGTTGGCTGCTAACAAGGCCCTCAGCACCGCAGTCACGGCCTTGGACAGTTAGCTGAAGATACTCTGCACCCCACCTATTTCCCATCACTGGGTCACTGAATTCAATAATCCAACTCGACGGAACGTTTTCCGAAGCGGAGTCATTTGATGCGACCATTGAAAGTCTGTATGATACGCTTGAGGTAGGAATCACCGGCAAGGAATAGCCTTGCTTCAACACAGCACCAGACGAAGCATGAAATTCAATGGTTTGTGATACGGTAGGAGGGTTCGTTGATTGCGATGCAATGCCAAAATTGTCAAACCAAACCTCTACTTTGAGCAGTGGAGCTGATCCACTAGACAAAATTTCTGGGCCGGCATATATTTTCAAAGCCCTCAATGGAACTTTGCACAAAATTCCACTGTCATAACGACTTTCTTCCACCGCACCGAGCGAAGTAGCAGTCACGCAGTTCCCATTCGGATCTGCCAGCAAATAGGTGAAATGACCACTGGCAACTGACACATATCCTGGCGGGAAAAGCATGTGTTCCATGGCTTCTTGTTCTTCAGGAGAAGCAGTCATGACTTTTTCAGCATCAGGTGGAGAGAGACTAAAGATGCCGCCTCCACCAGTGCCCCCACGTTGGAGCCACGTCCAACGTCCACTTCCAGTTCCCATCCAGCGAACATTGTCAAAGATGTATTGTGGCATGCAAAGGAAACCAGTGACTCCGACATTGCAATGATGATTTGCCTCGAGCTGAACTGCATCGCCAAAAGTGGTGTCTTGAATAATGAACCTGTTTCAAAAGAGTTTATGACGGCCAAATTCGACTCTGTAAGAAATGCTTCCAAAATAAATAGAAAAACCGAAATGGTTTGACGCGACTTACGTGGACTGATCCGGAAACGCCATATTTCCATCCTCATAATGAGCATCCATCAAATGACTCCCACACCCATCCGCGAAATTCTTCGTCTCCTTCCAATAAATCAGATTGTTTGATTCATACGCTTTATGCCCCCGATGCTGAATATCCCCAGCCGTGTAATGACCTACAAACACATTTCCATAGTCCAGATTATTCAATATCGACACTGGGGCACCATTATCAATACCTGAAGGGTCCAATGCAGCACAAGTCCCGTCTTGGTCGTCATTCCATCCATTCAAATCAATGGACTGATCAGTCATACGTGGTTCAGATCCACCCAGAGAGTACGTCCCAAACCTCAAATGACCATGGAAGGTGTTGCCCTCCCACCTCCCAAATGCTAAATGATCGGTGCACACCTTTCCTCTGGATTCGCCTCGCCCCACACCATTGGCTTGGAGTAGCATTCCATTGAATGAATTGGCAGCACGGTTTCCAATTAGGTCGTTCGCCGCTGTCGTAGTGTAGAAAGATGCATGGTTGGTGGCTCCGTCAGCTTCACCATTCGAAGTTCCAGGGATGGTACAACCTATGTTGTCATGAGAGTATTCGATTCAAAATGTTAGAATTGTAAGTAATGGCACAATCGGAAAGAACTTCTTTTCAAAGCGCGACATGTAAAAATAACAAACCGCAGTACCCACCATGAAGAACTCCATCATTGAAAGGCCAAGGACAAACCACTACATTGTACTTGATGGAGTTAAACATTTCATTCCCGTCTTCGATATAAATTCCAGCTCCTCTTACATCCCACAATACATTGTTCTCCACATTGCTCAAATGCGTGCCATGAACAATGATTCCTCTTTGATGACTCGTTTCCACCACATTATCCTTGAAAACACACTCCGGACATGAATGCAATTTGTGAAAATGCAAGCAATATTTCCCTTCAATGCCTCGTTGTCCACATTTTTCCACTCTTGTGTTTTGAATCTTCATCACTCCAGCATGCATCATTGCCGTATGGAGACCCAGGGTACATTGCGTTCGGGGGCCACATTTGCAACCCTGGGTGGAGGTTCCTTCTCCGGGCACAGCTTCTGGAAGGGAAGAGTCGCAGGGGATATTTCGAAAATCATCCCCAGTAATGATGATGTTTCTGCTCAAGTTCACCACTTCCGCCGAGAGAAGAGCCGCACTGTAGGGATCATTGATATTGGTGTCTCCCAATTTGGTCGGTGGGTAAAAGTCAGCTCGGTGGTACGAATTGCTCGTCCAATCCAATGAAATTGTCCCATCATCTGTCATATTCACAATAGTAAATGTTTGTCCTGTTCCACTGGAGTGTCCCTCCGTCGGCGCTATGCCAATACGATCGCCGACTTGCCATCCCATGCGAACCGGGGAGTGCAGCAGTCGAATGGAACTTTCCCCCGCTTGCAGAGGATCGGAGAGGAGTGACCAAGTTCGCGTCAAGCGGCGTCCCGTGATTTCAATGACGGGATGTGCCCCCTCCTGAGTCGTTCCATGCGGTGCCGCCCCCCCAAAGAAGCGCTGTCGTCCAACGGGGTGCACCGCCCCGTTGTCCATGATGTAAATCCATCCCCGGCCCTGCTGCAAGTTCATGATGAACGATCCGTCTCCTTCCACCGCCACGTATCCGGCGCAGAGCCACAAATCCTCATTGTCAGCTTGGTCGATGTCGCGCCAGTAGAGTTCGCCTCGGACAATGAGAGCGGGGATCACCAAGCTGGAGTCCATGATCAGACGATGGCCTGCCTGAACCACACAAAATATGGTGTTGCTTCCTCCGCATTGGCTTTGGGCCGAAGCTGCTGATATGGTTGGAATTCCCGGGCTGGTGGGATCTTGGAATCCGTCTGGTTCCAGTAAAACTTCAGCCATAGTTTCGCCTTCAAAAATATGAATGCCTCAATCTTTGCACTGAGAAAGTAAATCAGTTGGAACAGCTGACGAGAGGGCGCCATCGTCCACCACGCTGTACGAGGCATCAATTGTTGATTGGAAGTTGGCAAGATAGGCTGCTTCATCGCCTTGGCTGTAGGCGGCGTCAATGGGGGTCAGGACACGAGAGTGGAAGAAGAGACTCGTCACGGCGACGGAAATCACGCGTGAGACGGGAGAGAGAAACATTATTTTCTCAAACTTCAAACAATATTGTATCCAACTCAGATTTTAATTTCGAAGTGCTTTAAAAGAATCGTTTCAAACCCCACCAGATCTCTAGAGGGTGAGAAATCCGCAGATACCACCGAGGCCAGCAAAACTCTGTTTCCTCGATCTCTTTGATGGAAGATAGGTAGGAGTAGGTTTGTATGGTACCATATTACTTAGAGGTATTGCGTGTATTGTGCCATAGATACCTAAGTACCATACTATGGTACTTTAATTTTTGTATTGGCATGGCATGTGGCATGCATCATCGATCGGCAGTTTTTTTTAACCTTGTTTGAACCTTGCTTGGGGGTCCAATTGGGTCTACAAAATCCATTGTTTGAACGGGAAATTTGAACCAAGCAGCAGTGGCAACCGGCAACTGGCAACCAGCGATCCGTGTCTATTTTTTTTCTTGCTTGGGCTCATTTTGCCGAAGACCAGGAACAAGCACAATATGTGTCATTTTCTCAGAAAAAATCTCATCCCTTCTGAATTTCAGCAAAACTGAACATTTCTTACCTCTTTTGCACCAAAAATAATGTCTAATTTACTCAAGCAAAAACAAATTTCAACAAAATTTTGATTTTTATGCGCACATTATGGATAAGTAGTTCTTCTGAAAAAAAAAGAGTCTGACAATGGTTAGCACCAAAAAATTATTAAACAAACCAACATTGAAAATATTCAAAGATCTGTCTTGAATAGTTAAAGCCATCCTAATGATGCTTAATTTAAACTCATTCAATTTAAAAAGTTGACTGAAGCAAATTTAAGACTCATTCCCCTTTTATTTTTATACTCCAACTTGCACCTTTCTGTTCAGGATATTTTTCATATTGTGCATTTTCAAAATCAACCCAATCAACATTTTTATTTTTTTCTTAATCCATGCCAGTGGAAGAAATATTTCAAAGCTGACCAGACAACTATTACATAGAGTAAACTTCAGTCATTTTTGCATTTTTTGTCTCATTTCCAAAGTTGTTTTTGCATTTTTCAGTCAAATTTGCATTTTCTAGTGTCAATTATTCATTTCCCAGTCAACCTCTCAGTTCAAATATAGCATTTTTCAGTCAGTTATGCATTTTTCTATCTTAAATACAAAGTACATATTAATGATGATAAAACAGAAATTTTATAGTACATTTAGTTGATCTCTATGGAAGACAGGGTGTTATATCCTTCCTAAATTGCACTTATATCTACGAAGTATTAGTAGTATGGTACTTACAGAGTATTTAGAGTTTTGTATTTCATGATAAACAGTTGTCGAGAGTAGATCAACACCTGAGACAGGGCTTAGATTGCCATGTATGGCACATTGCAATTGTGCATTATTTTTTTCTGGTCAACTTCCATTGAACTCTGTGTTGGCAAAAAATTAGCAACACCAGTAACATTATCATCTTTGAACAGTAAATAATATTGTATCGTATTTTATTGTAATTGCTACTACCATTAAGGCTTGTATTGGTTGAGAGAAAGAAATATGAAAAACATGAAATTGCATGTAACAGGATATCTACTCATGACTTCATTTTCTTAAGCAGATTGATTTCTATAAATAACATCCCTTTCACTTCATTTTCCTTTCTCAACATTCCTGAGCATTATTGATGTTCTGGAAAAGGATTTACATTATAATTTGATGATAATTTATTCTAAAGTTTAGGATTGCTAATTTCAAAGTGTAGGAATACAATGCACAATTATTATGGATTTATAATGAGTAAGTATTTTAATCATGAAGGATTAGAAAATATATACAAGCAATATTATTGACGTTGAAATCATCATCCATGTCATTGGTGCTGCTTGTTAGACATGCTGGCTGAAGACCATTATTGTACATGCTCATTAGTGTTAAGAGGGGGGTCAAATGCCAAACAGAAAAAATAGGTAGATATGATGGTGTTTTGCTGATAGGGTGGGAATGTGGAGGATGAAATACCAGAAACTGTGCATGATGGGTCAGGATGGGACAAGAAGTGAAACAACTGGGTGTAATGGAGGTAAGTGTCAACAGTATATGCACCACAGGTATTGTGGCAAACTGGAATAATACTTTTTACTGTGGTTGACTTGAAAAGTATGGAATGGTGGTGACTTCATTCTTCATGAGTAAATACATGTATGTTTGTGAATTATGCAACATTGGCCATAAAAAAATAAATTGATTTGAAAAAAAATAAGAAATAATCAATGTGCAAAATTGACAAGATTAAAATGATATTACCAGGACTATGGAATTAAAATAGCTGCATTTTTGCAACTTTCAAAGAGTCTTTGCATATGTTTCTTGCAAAAAAATGCAAACTTCTTGATATTGCTAATGAAGAAATATCTTATTATGTATTTACATAGAGTTTAATCAAACACAAAAGTAATGCTTCACCTGAATGCTAAGTGTTCATTCTACACTTATCATTATATAGCCTTCATTACTGGTTATTTCATCTGAGATCATTTAAAAAGCCTTTTTGGTACCTTTTCTGAGAATAATGACATTTTTAAGAAACTGGCTTGACAGAGTTTTATAATACATCCAATGCTCAAACCTGGTCAAAATAGAATTCAGAAAAAGAAGGTAGAAGTGGTGGAAAAGGTACCCGATTTCTACCTAGCAAGTTCCAGTTTTTTAGTATAAAAAATGAAAAATTTTTTTTGCTCTACTGGGCATTTAGCACACTTGTGGGTATTTTGCACTTACCTAATTAAATGCTAACTTCATGATGCAATGAAAATATCTATCTCTTTCTTTATGTATTTTGAAAACCAGCTGATGAAGCATTAGCTACAATTTTATCCAAACAAGAAAGGGCCACCAATTCACCAGTTCTTGGATTTATTTTTGTTTTACAGTACATATCTCTTAGTCATGATCATCAGATACTGGTTTCATGATATTGATCTGGATAAGATAAAGTGTTCATTGTTGCAAATAAACTTCTGAACATCATTTTGAATCAAAATTTCCATCATGACTTCACCTAAGCATTGCAGAAGTATACTGGGTTCTTGAAAGTTTGATAGGTAGAGAAATTGGGCCAAAAGCATGTAAGGCAAAAATAGAAAGTGTACTGTGCAATCTTTTGTTTAAAAATCTCAGCACTTACTTTCCACATGCTTTGAACAACAAGTAAGTATTTCATTTTTATAAAAAATCATTTCATTAGATTTTGATGTGTCAAATAATGCCCTTATTTTAAGAGTGTAAAAATCAATTTACTTCCATTAACAATGCACTGAGAGAATGTTATAAAATTGTATCAGGTACAATTTCACTAATGTCTAGATTGATTACAGTTTAACAGCAAACTCAGCACTTAATATGAGCAAGATTCAGTGTATGCCTTAATTAGCCAATGACCGTGACAGTTGTACCGTACTACAGGACATAGTCTTGGAAAAATCTTACATGCATTTATTTGTTTTGTAAAAAGTGTTGGTAGATCATGCATTGGTGCCATGTATCAATTA
Source organism: Thalassiosira livingstoniorum (assembly GCA_036939595.1). Lineage (NCBI taxonomy): Eukaryota > Bacillariophyta > Thalassiosirophyceae > Thalassiosirales > Thalassiosiraceae > Thalassiosira > Thalassiosira livingstoniorum. Next base: position 643 of record JALLOT010001233.1, on the reverse strand, counting down.
TATACACAACAACTAGAATAACAACTAAATTCATTCTTCCTTTTGCATTAGGCATCATTTTGCGTGGATTTTTAAATTGAAAAAATTGAAAATAAAAACAAATTTTTATTGTAAAAAAAAACTGTTGTTTGATTTTTCATCCTGTATTCATTTTTTTTAAATCCTTAATTTCAAAAAACTTAATAAGAAATGAGAATACGGTTCAAGCTACCTTCCTGTGTAGAAACAGTTTTATTTTCTCATAATCAGTGATTGTTGTGTGACATGGTGTCAAAAAGATTGGTAAAAAAACTTTTGAAAAAATATTTTCAAATATTTCAGCTCATTTTGGCACACATGCAACTGCACATGACTGTTAGGAGGTTTTTGATAAACCTTTTTGGTTTAGCCAATTTTCAAAGCAGTCATATGTGTACCAGTTTCCTGATTGGGTCCATAAAGCTTTCATAGGCATTTTGAACTTTTTCTACTATTGCTACACATGGTCGTTCTGGGCTTAATGGATTCAGCAGTCAATTTGCAACAACTATTGATCCTCACTAATGTTTGTAGGACCATTTTTCAATTAATGACCCAGTTTTTTTAAAAAAGTGATTGAATTCAGCTTTTTACCAGGTTAAGTTACCGCTAAATAAATCGCGTT
>JALLOT010001232.1:0-15662 GCA_036939595.1 Thalassiosira livingstoniorum | reverse complement strand
CACGTTCGTAAAAACATGCTTTTTCCCGTGTTCTGCTCGGAAAAACAACAGGGGTTACCTACGTTACCTGCCATGCCATCTTAACCTACTTATTCCTAAGTAAGTATCTTAACGCAGCTTAACCGCCCTTTAGACCGCCTCCAAACTCCAAAAAAAACAAAAAAAAAATGAAACCTTCCATGAGTCTAAATCCCAAGAACTATGCCATCCTCCTCCAAACACGACGAAGCCACAAAGCGCCAAGGCAAGGATGGCGTAAGTGGGTTGCCAAACGGACAACATGCTGGACATTCCTCCGCAACAAATTCGTCCTCTGGACACCACACACACGAAGCCAGTGCCTCTAATGCATGGAGTGGACATGCTGGCCATCACACTCACACCACAAGCCAATCTACGGCGTCAAGCGGAGGAAGCTTCTCCATGTCTAACATCCGTCGGACTCTTGGTCTGAAGGGGAAAACGAAGAACAAATCAGATAAAAAAGAGAAGGAAGCCAAGTCAAAGGACTTTCGATCTCAACAATCACATGCTACACAACAGTCGAGAACGCCGACACAGCAGTCGCAACAGTCAACACCCTCTTCAAGGCAATCAACCCAATCAACTCAATCTTCATTGCCTGTTGCAAAAGCACCCACAAAGGGACCCACGAAAACGCCCACAGCCCCATCAGCAAGTGTGCCAACGTTTCAGGATCCTGCTCCAAGCGAATCGACCAACAGTTCTTCTGCAGCAGCTCTATCATATTCTCATGCGACAATTCCAGTAAGTCATAGAACCAATGCAACAACAGCACAACCGACTGCGAAACCTACAGCGCAAGCTACAGCAACAACCAAAGAAATAGATGCGGAAGACGCCGATTCTGCCTTCCTCAAAGCACTTAGAGAAGAAAGCGGTGCCTCATCTAAAGGTGGAGCGGGTGCAGAAATTGATGCCAACTCTACAACCAACTCCGTAGAAAGCTCTAATGAGGCCGATACAGCATTCTTGAAGGCTTTACGAGGAGATGCTAGTCATGCTAGTCATTCTAGTAATGTCAGTAACGTGAGCGGTGCCAGCAGTGCTAGCAGTGGACCTGTCTCATCAAACAAAACAGATTCTGCTTTTTTGAAAGCACTTAGCGGTGAAGAAGGAGGCAGCAGTGCAATGGATGGAAAAGGGCAGATATCTCATGATCGCAAAAAATCCGAGGATGCGAGCAATGATGTCGATTCTTACTTTTTGAGGGCATTGAGAGGAGGGGGAGAGGAGAGTAATGTTAGCAGTACAAGTTTGGTCAGTGCTACCAGCGATCGTAGTTTGATTGCTGCCAATACTAAGAAAAGAGGCAAGGTGCAACCTCCAGTAAGTCGACCGAAGAAAGAGGAGACAAACACCCGTGAAAGCCCCCAGGGTAGGAATGAGGCAGATTCAGCTTTTCTGAGAGCTTTGAGAGGTGGTGACGACGAATCTGCTGACATTTCCAATGAGTCGAAAGGGAGCAATGCTAGAAGTGGTATGGTACAACCTCCTGTCAGCCTTGATGCAACAACTTCAAAAGCAAATAATGGCCAAACGTCGGCTGATAACATGAATGACGTGGATTCGGCCTTCTTGAAGGCTTTGAGGGGAGGTGGAGGAGAACAACCTAAAAGCAGATCCAGTGAAACTAAAGAATGTAATCCAAAAAGAGGAAAAGTTCAACCTCCGGTTAAAACGAGTCGTGGCGCTGTTCCGGCAAACACAACACCCATAGCGACTACTGACATAGCCTCTGATGACAATATGAATGATGCAAATTCTGCCTTCTTGAGGGCACTGAGAGGAGGAGGAGGTGGAGAAGAACTTGCTGACAGCTCTAATGAGTCCAAAGTGAGCAATCCTAAAAGGGGAAAAGTACAACCACCTGTGAGTCGTGGAACAACTACCAGCAAAGCCTCAGCTGACAACATGAATGACGCTGACTCTGCCTTTCTGAGAGCGTTGAGGGGAGTTGAAGACGAAAGCTCTGGTTCTGGAAAAACAGGAGGCACGTCAAAATCAGAAACACCAACCAACAGCAGTGATGACGCCGACTCTGCATTCTTGAGAGCATTGCGCGGGTCTACAGACGACAGATCGGAAGAGCACANATTCTTGAGAGCATTGCGCGGGTCTACAGACGACTCTTCTTCTCACTCCAACACGCCTCATAAAGCTGCATACCCTCCATCAAGTAAAGTTGGTGGGCTATCGTATGCGGATGTAGACTTTTTGGCCGCCATGAGGGGTGACTCAACACCGGCAAAGGGCCCTCTAGGAGTAAGTAAAGGAACGCCAGGTTCATCACCACCATTGCAGAAACAAAGCCAACTTTCCAAAGGTAATTCCGCAATGGAGGGCCTTCCAACACCACCTCTAATACCTGGTAGAACACACGGAAGGCGAGGAACTGGTTCTTCCATTGGAAGTGATAGCGAGGAGGTAAACGCGGGCTCGTTTGTGTTCACATCCAATAATCAAGCAAAACTCAATGCGACCTCTCAACCAATGAAGAACGAGCACACCGATGATATAGCACATGCCAATGCGGCATTTCTGGGCGCGCTCCACGCGTCATCGGACACCCCCGACGACGTACAAGGGGACCATCACCCTGCGCAGCGAGCTGATGGATCTTTTATCATAAATCCTAAATCGAGGTTGCAACATAGGGGCTCCAGTGGTGCACACCATAAAAAAGAGTCGACGCCACGAGACGCTTTTCTGTTGTCACTCAACAGTAACGTTTCATCGAGTCAGTCGTCGTTTCTTGGCCAAAGTGCTTTGACTGAAGGTACGGGTACGTTTGTAATGACTTCACCCAAGGGTGTGAAGGGAGGTCAAAGTGATATGGAACAATCGAATGCGGCTTTCATGATGGCCATTCATGCATCTTCTGAGGATGGGGATGCGCAAGAATTGTCCAAGAACGCAGTCGCAGATGCAGCTCAAGAGGCAAAGGATAAATTAGGTGCTAAAGCAGAAGTCGCAGAAGAGGATGATGACGACCCAGAGGATCTGAAAGTGCCGACTCAACCTTATATCGAAAAAGTGATGCTTCCTCGCCCTTTGTTTTTTGGGCACACTTTACCATATCGTATCATGGACGAAGCGAAAAAGGTTGCTTCTGCCTCGCTGAAAGAAGCAGAAGTTGAAACGTCTGCTCCAGTGTCAGCTGATGCGCCCAGCAATGGAATTACTTTGCCAGCATCTGCGCACCCATTGAAAGCTCCAAATCACGTTACGCCCTCAACCTTTGGTGGCGGAGCAAAAAGTTTCAGTTCTAATCTCCTGCCGTGTTATCGTAATCTCGAGGGTGCCATCGAGGCATTTGGGTTTGGAACGAATCCCTTTTCCATTGCAATTCATGCAAGCGAGGAAGAAAAAGAGTCGAATCTACTGGAAGCTCCCCACCCTTACGTTTCCATTTATTCACCGGTGTGGGGTCACTGGGCTCGCAAAGATCGCGCTAAAGCAAGGAGGAGAAAGGCGAAATTGAGTCCCAATGCCGTAACATCTTCGGCAAATTCAACTTCAAGAATGCAAACGCAACAAACAAGTAAGAAAAAGAAGAAAAATTTTGGGCCTAACAGAGTTGTTGCTGCTAATGATGAAAAGCTGAAATCATTGACACAACAAACTCATGACGTTCCTTCTGTTTCTAGACGGCAGTCCGAGGAAGAATCGTCAGACACACTTCCAACATCAGTATCAGATGATGTAACAGATGATAGCTCTTTCTCTCAGGATCTTTTCTCGAAGTATGCACGCGCTGAATCATTCGAAACAAATGATGCCTTTGGAGGAGATGGCGGGGACACTTTCATTGGAACTCCTAAAATTGAAATCAGCAATAACGGTACATTTGTCCCAAAACCTGCCAAAAATGCCTTCTCACCTCCACCTATGGATAGCAATACATTTGTTCAAGCTGTCAAGAGCAATGGAGATAGTTCTTATAGCGATGATGACTCAATTGAAGCTGCAGAGGAGCGCAAGACTGTAGGCTTGAATGATAATATTTCAGCAGCCGCAGCAATGTTGGCAGGTGAGGGCGTCGATGGTGTTGGGGATGATAATGTTGGAGGTGGCATTGGTGCTTCAATGTTTATGGCTTCAGGTGGTGGGGCCAAAGCTTCCAATTGTTTTGGGCGTCCATATACAAATTACGAGCTTACCAATGGATGTTGTCCTCAGTTTGGCTCTGACGATCCTTCGTTGCCTCATGAAAGTGACCTTGGTATTTTTGAGACGAAGGAAGACGAAAAGAGGAGCCTAGAACGCCGAAGGGAGAAAGATATCATTGAAGATTTTGCTGTGCCGGGATTGATGCCTTATGTTACCTGCCCAATTCAGTGCACCGATCTTGATGATAGCCAAAGTTGGAATTCTCGCGATGCAGCTAGCGACATGGGCACTAGAAACAATACAAACACGGTGCTCATTAGCCTCGATGGCAATTCAACGACAGATCAGCAGAAATCATCTGGGTCCGGAAATGACCGCAACAAAAATCAAATAATATTTGAAACCACGCGTGTGGGTTGGTGGAATTTACCAGAATCCTATGGTGAATCTTCCGTGTCAACATCAAGTAAAAGTAGACGGAACTCTAAACACCCATCAGTAGCAGTTGAGATGTTTACTGCTTTGGACGATCCAATACCATTAGATGTGCAAACAAATTTGTGGCCACCTCCAGCTCTTCTTCGAGATAACAATTTTTCAGCTTCTCGATTGCATTCTGCAACTTCGACGGCACGGTTTTTGCCCCATTTATCAGATCGCCCCCCGTCTTTTCGTCATCTCCAAATTGATACCACAGCAGTTGGATTTCCCAAACTTGGAGGAGAGATCGAACCTCTGTATTGCAGGTAAGAGCGCGGCCTTCAACGCAAGTGCGCTTCTGTAACTCGTTGCCTCATAATCACGTCTTCTTTTTCTTGGCCATTTTTTTGCAGTGTCAGAATTTTTCATTTTGAATTGACATCAGAAGGGTCTTCAGGCGATGCAACTTCCAACGATGCTGAGTCTGTTTCGACTAGCTTTTCGTCGTCCGTGCCTTCCCCCAATATGGAACGTTGCGGATGGGTTACTGAATCTCTAAATTTTGATGTTGTCCAAGACCCCTCAGTCGTTAAAAATTGCAAACGTGCTCTATGGCCTTATGCAGGAGATTCCCAATTGAATGGTTTGTGCAACGAATCAGAAGTTCCAAATAATATCAAAGATGATGATAGATTAGAAGGAACACCCTGTGGAGTTTTTCCGCTGCATTCAAATCTCAATATATCAAATTTATATGCAGTGATTATTGTCCACAAAGTTGTCGCTGAAAGCGCAGATTTGCAACCATATTATAAACCAAATCGCCGAGACTTGGGAAAGCATCCTAAGCAAGAAGTAATCGACTTGGCAAAACTCAGAGAAAATGCCGGAAAGGCATCCGAGGCCTGCCAATTCATTACCCCATTTGCCTTTGGCGTCGTCCCTCTTATGCACATTATTGGAAACGAAACACCAAAAGTTCCCATTAGTAGAGCTGTTCAGATTCCTCTGTTCAAGTTCTTGGCGGGACGAGGTGCACATTCAATTCTTGACCATATTTTGGTCATGCTTCATCCGAGGTAAGTGGACTTACAGTTTGCGTTTAGTCAATGAGTCTACAATTAATGACTCTATCTTATATGTGAATCTGCACTATAGGGCCGAGCCTAAAGTTGGAAAGGCTGCCGCCATGACTCGTGGCCATGCTCTTCTCGTTATGCGTTACTTTGGGTATCTTGGATTACATTCAATCATTGAGAAAAAGAGTTCATTGGCACGTGGACGCTTAGTTGATTTTACTGGAGAACTTCAGGTGAAGCGTAAAGATGACACAGAGACATCAAAAAGTGAAAATGCAAAAGAAAAATACCCCGATTTTGGAGACTCTTACGTCTTGCCTCCTTGGAAAAAGGGTAGGTTCATTGTAGAAGCAGCTCCATTTGGTGGTCGCAATACTTCAAAAATGGAACCCGATGTAGTTTCAGATGATAAAGGAGTTTCGAATGACATTTATGCTCAAGAAATTACAGCCATCCCACTCGAACGCTCTGGTGTTGAAACTGGCAGCTCACGAGCAAGGAGTCGAAATGCGTCGTTAGTAAAAAGCGATGGGATGCTAGTGCACACATCCTTTTGCAATGAATTAATTTGTCAACTGAAGATTCTGAAGAAATGCCCCAAAAAGAACATTGTAATTAAAGTGGAGATGAGAGAGCTTCAGTGGAGTGAAAATCTTAATGTAAATGTGGCACTCCCTGTTAAACCAAGTATCCATAACACGAGGCGAGGCCCATGGCTTGTTCAAGAAGCATTTTCATCTTGTGCAATTGGAACAGCCGAACCTCTGTTTCATGATGAGTTTAAGATCAAGCTCCCTTTAGTCCTTGGGGAATCTGGCCATGAAAAGATTGGTTTGTTTTTCACTGTCTATAATGTCAATGTGAAGAAGAAACGTTTCAACAGACTTCGATCTATATCAAAGCGTAGCACAATCGGTGGTGAAATTGATTTAGATGAAAACATCGAACGCTTAGGAAGCGGATTCCTGCAACTCACACTTGAGGATAGTCCTACTTGTTTAATTGCAAATGGAGATCACGAAATTCCAATCAATTTTCGAACGGTCCAGCTTGCTGATACGGTAGGTAAGGAAAAGAACATTTCTCCAACTGTTTCTGGGCGACACCGGAAAAGCTGGTCTTGGAGTAGTAACAATAGCATTATAAATAGCTTTCCAAACAAGAGCAACGAGATAAGGCTGTCTTTATCGAACGAAACCATCAGCGAAACAGAAGTGTCAACTGAGTTTCCAATTTCCACTGATGCAAACAACTACCCAAGAGGAACGTTGGCATTGGGTCGTCTGCAGGGACGGAATGAGCGAAATGTGGATGCTGAAAATCCAGATGATGATGCGAATTCTGATGACAACTCCGTTGGGAGTGAAGATAGTTTCAAATCAGATTCTGGAACAAGACATGTAGTGACGAAACCAAAACGGAGGTATTCGTGTAATGAAAATGGCATTAAGCCCATTAGTAGTGCCGGAAATCCTCAAGATCTTGACTACAACAGTAAACATTCTTACGAAGAGCTGTCTGATAGCAAAGACATGATTCTTCAGGTGGGTTGAATCTACATGTATTGTTGTGGTGTGATTTCATGATACCCCATTTTTACTGATATTTTTCTCCTCAATTTCCCCAATTCAGGTCAATGTTGTTGCATTTACATCTGTTCACCCGCAAAACAAAATCTTAAGCGACTTATTTCTCACGAAGCCAAATCCACCACGTTCTGTGCTGTCATCAGACTTCTTGGAACCTTATTCACCTTGGGGAAAGAATCGAAGTGAAATATTATACCGCCTCAAGCCTGAACGTATTCCTCCGTTCAATTTCGTTGGTGGCATTTTGGCAGAAACAGGTAATGTTTTCATGGCAAAGCTTTGGATTATCCCTAAGAAATTCTAATATCGTTTCCCGTTTCTTCTCTTGCCTTCAGAGCGTAAGCTACTTGAACCCGTAATTGGTTTGTCAAAGTCTTCCAAGTGCCCTCATTCAGACTTAATGCCGCATTTGGTTAGAGTTATTTCTCAATTGCTGCGGACAATGGTCTCTGGTGTTGGCGAGCCATCAATTCTGTGGGCGAGGTGAGGAAGATTTCCATCTCATACTTGCACATTCATAATTCCAACGACATCTGAAATTTCCACCCTCCTCTACCCCCATCATTTGGTACTCATTCATTTTCAGCCCTGAATCTCTAATTCCGTTGCGTCTGAATGCTTTTGCAACACTGTTACATACCGTGAGCAGTGCATCTCACCATATGGCAAAAGCAGGGCGCCAACTTGATGGCAGTGCGAAGTGGAATCTCGCATCTTTGGGAAAGGTGAGTTCTTAGTAGTTCTCAGGTACTAGTCATAATGATCAGAATGGATGCCAGTGTTGTTCAACGTTTTTCATTTTGTAATGAACTACAATTTTTTGAGATTTGCTCAATTTTTATGTCGTTATCTTCTTCACTGTTTACTGAATCAATTTTTTGTGCGGGACTCTTTACTAAACCATTATGTTATTTTCTTTACTTTGATCAGTTGTTGGTATTGTTGTTTGATGAATGGTCAATCATGGGTGGACCAATGGAAGAAGTTGATGTGCGCCCAATAGAAGATGCAAAAAAGGAGAAAGAAATACAGGATAGTTCAAATAAATCTTTGGCTAGCGGGGCCAATACTTCGAATTCGCCTTTGTCAAAACCGGCAATTTTGTCTCAAAGATCAAAAACAACAGATGAGAAGTTAGACAAGTTTGGAGCTACCAAGCCTGGGATAATTTCTCGCTATTCATCAGATGATAGCAACATCAAAAGGTTTGATGTTGATGCCATGCTCAATTCAAGTGTACCCACGCTTGATTGCTTGCATAACAGCAGTGATAAGGTAGAGGACTCAGACCAAACGGATTTGGTGTCGCACACATCTGGAGCATCTGGATTCAAAGTTGATTCTAAAAGTGACTTTATGTCAGCTCTAACTGCTTCTTCACTAGAGAAAGGTCAGGATTCAGTTCAGAGCACATTCTCGAATAAAGCCCTTGCTGACAGCTTGATCAGTTCATTTGGGTCATCAACTAGTTATGGTCCTGCAGCCAACAGAAGGCGTTGGATGACGTTGCCCACGAAAGGTCTCGCAACAATCCAAGAAAATGATGTCGAAGATAGCCGAGGAAGTGCAGAGCCATCTCATACAAAACCTTTATCTTCCACCAAGCAGCAGAGCAATGTTGATTGTCTCGACTCAGAGCTGGTGATTCACCCTGATAAAGCTAAGCCAAGACAATTCCGTGTCCCTCAGTTGAATCAAGATGATAATACCGAAGTTACTTCAGCTAGTACAACCCTTGATGATATTTTATTAGTTCCAATCCCCCCCAAAAAGGACAGTGTTGGTTTACATCAGATAGAGTCCCACCCCGACAAGTCACACCCACCCCCTGCCAATGACGACGACATTGAATCTACTGGAACAGCTTTCCTTGATGTAATCAGCAAAAGTATGGGTTTTGGACAGGGGTAAGGTTTTCTTCAATTTTCTTTTGATTACTCTGTTGAAGTTTTCTTCATTCTTATTAGGAAAATCTCTTTTCGCCACAAGACTTTCTAGCACAGAAATGGGAGGGGAAGAGAAGAGGGTTGGCGCTGCACATCACCGCAAAACAAGAAGCAGATGCTCCATTGATTGGTCCCTTCCGCCGACGGACATGTTGCTAGAGAAAGACCAGCAGATGGAACAGTTGAATCGAACACGCATTGGAAAAGGAGTGCAACCATCTCTGACATTGAGTCCAATAGGATCTTTCCCTGACGACGGAAGCACCGACGACGATACTGCTGGGAATAGTAGTAGTGAAGGCGCGCCTCCACAAGAGAAAAAAGGCAATGGAGCTTGGAACGAAATGGATGCGAGCTCGGAAAAGGTGCACCCATTGAAGCGGCTCCGTAATTCAAACACAAAGGAAATCTCAGACAAATCCAAAACAACAAATGTAATGGAGTTTCCAGATTTTGCAGATCGCATGAGTGCTATGCAAAATGATGGAAAGGGGAGACGGTGGTGGCCATATGTGTACGAGGTAATAATTTTCCAATGGGTTGCATTACTTGTCGAACAAACAAAAAAAGGCGAAAGTTCCCGCAACAAAACAGAGGAAGTCAAGTCTACTCCTGGTCTGTCTCCAATCGTAGTAAAATATCTAACACATGCAGCAAAGGCAGCACGCGGCGCAACCATCAGGTGTGCACCTTATCTGCTAGAACTTATTAAACAAAGTCTTGCATGGCGAATTGACTCAATTCGTCGAGAGAAGAAGAAATTTACTCCTGAATCTAGGAATGCCGAAGAAGCCGAGACTGATTACCCGACACCTCTAGTGAGACTGGACGAAAGCATCATTTCAGCCCTGGAGAAACTCATTACCATGCTGACAGATGCAAGCATTGACAGCAGGAATTTCGATAGCTACGAATTTAGAAAAATCAGCATCGACGTCAATGATGCCGTGGTTTGTTTTCTTAGAGATTTATTCTCAATGCTTGATGTCCAAACTGTGCACAGACTAGTCCTTGTTTATTTTTCAAGATTTGTCACGAAAGAGGGAAAACATTGGCACGATCGCGATTCTAAAGTGACTGGTTTACGGTGTTCGTGGGAGACAACAAGTAAGATACCAAATTCATCTGTTTTTATAAAATTTTGTGATGTTCCTAACCCATAACGCATTTTTTTTTCATCATTAGAGCTTCGCCTGAATGCGATTACCTTGTTCATTAGATTTCCTGAGTTCATGAAGGTAAACTCACCACTAATGGATTCTTGGGAATCTTGGCCTGTTGGTTCGTCCGTGTCATCGACACGAATTTTTTTCTCAGATGTACTCGAAAAGATCAATAGCTTGGGACTATCTGATTTCACATCCTCTGAGGGCCCTGTCCGCAAAGATCCACTCAAGATACCAAGGATGAAACCTCACTGGTAAGAAATGAATCATTCTGATAATTGTCTTTGGAATTGCATTCAATCCTCTAAAATTTCATGTCACGCATTATTTGACAGGTTGGCGGAGCTTTGTACTGACATATGTCTATCTGCAACTGGTCATGCAGAGCAGACCATTCAGCATCGTGCATCATCACTTCTTTTTGAACTCTTCTGGCAACTTAGTCAACAGGGAAGAGCAAAGGGAAACATCTCTGTCGTTGCTAGTGTGTTTGTACCTTTCATTCCCAAAATATTAGGGCACCTGAATTACTTATCCAGCCTTCCAGCAAAGTCTCAACTTAGAAAAGATCTTCTTCCATGTGCCCTTCTTGTGTTACAGAGTGCCCCAGTTGGAATAATGAGAGCGCTTTGGAGAAAGTTGGCAAAACGTGCTGAAGGTAAAACACAGCAACGAGATTTTGCTGACAGATATGGGGGAATTGTTGGTTCTGGAAGTGGTATTGGCTCAAAAGATTTGTTTTCAACAAATCACGAGGACTCATTTAATAGCTTGGACGCAGATGACTTTGAAATGCTGGATAGCGAGCCTGATATATTCGATGTTTTTGGTCTTCTCAACTTGTCGCTTACAACAATTGAATATGAAGGAAATGGGCAGCGGATAGAAGAAAACACTAGCGAAATACCTGAATTTGAAGAGCACCCTGTTTGGAGAAAAGAATTCCTTTTGTCTGTGGACAAGGAACAGAGAAAAACAACAGTCGACCCGCGCCGATTCCCAATGAAGCGTGGAAATGATGTTGCTGAGGATGAAATTGTAGAACGATCAACCACAAGCAATGCTAGACGGTGGCATGCGCACGATTGTGCCATGGTAATTATTCATACGTGCAGGCACATTGTGCGCGAAACTTTAGGTAAGCATAAGCCACATGAGTTGCTCTTAATCTCATGGTCTGGCATGATTTTGAATGACTTGTATCTATTCTCATACGAATTACTGTTATCCATTTTCATACAAATGAAATTTCTTTCAATAGGAATGCTTCGCCCATCTTTAGAGTCTAAGGAAAATGAGAGTGATTGTGCCTATCCTGGATTTTCAACATCAAGAACATTGAGTGATTGCTTCCTTCATCAAACATCATTTTCAAATTCCCTCGATTCATCAGAAACTGGTAACCTTCTAGAACCATCACATTAAGAAAAAATACAGTCGAAAATGCAAAAACGAGTGCGAAAGAGCCACATTGAGTCACTGACGTTCTCAGTAACCGACACCATCATTTTTGTTCGAGCAGCAACCTCAGTCTATCTACATGCCTTGACTATGAAACAGAGCGATGTTGTCATCACAAAAACATTAACTGCTGCAGTGGAAATTGTCAAGATATTTGGAATCAAAGGTGAAAGAAGTTGCCCAATGATGAATAGTTTTTTTTTTCGAACCAACGAAATTCATCATGCACTGTTCATCAATTTTAATTTTTCATACAGTTTTTCTTGCAGCTGTTGGGGAGACCCTTCAACATTGGATGAGAGTAATCCTGGAACATTGCGGGCATAGAAGACCAGAAGTCCGTGTTGATGCACTAGAATTCCTTAATCTTCTCTTACGCTTGACTTGGGATAGCTATGGGAGTTTCTTTAGGGTCAGACTTCCACTTCTTGCTGTGCAGACTGAGGTCATGGAGCGAATTGTTGCTAAAGCAGCAACGAAGTATGTTGTCGAGCAGCGCCGGCTAGGGTTGGATCCAATTTTATTATCTAATGAGTGTGCAGAAGCCTGTTTGGCACCAATGTGGAGAACTGTTCATCGCCTGCAAAACCAATCTGTCAGCCAAAATCTCTCATTCAGGAGTGCACTGGCAAGGCTTGCATTGATGTTGAAAAAGTTGTACAAAGCATACCTCGCAGCACACGCATTGGCTATAGTCAATAGATCGCAGCTATCGGGAAAGGCAGTTCCATCTCATTCAAACCCTTTTGTTCAAAGAATGCGAGTTTCTGTCCACCGAATCCTTTCAAATACAGCTGGATTCAGCAAGCAATTCCTTGGAAATCAGGCATCGATCCCATTAGATCACTCATCTATCCAGGATGAAGCAATAGAAGATTCTTTTCGTACAGCAGCAGATGTCTTCTCTTCTACAGAATTGCCGTCTCACAGAGTTGCATGGTTGCAAAAGCTTGCAGATTTTCACAGAATGCGCGACAAAAAATTTGCAGAAGAAGCCACATGCAGGTGCCAAATTTACCACACGTACAAAGAAGCCGCAAAACAGCATGAACATATTTGGAGCAGCTCACCTTTTTTGCCATGGGCAAGCAATTCGTCAGACGGAATGCATCCTGATGGCGAAGGACCTGCAGGAGAAGCGATTTTTTCTGACTTAGAGATGGAAAATTTAAGCATTGATTCATTGGCGGAGAAACATGACAAAATCACTTCGTTTAGGCGTATATTTTATCGTGCAGTAGATAGCGTTCGAGTCCGTACCGGAGACTGGGCAGTCATTGGTGGAGGAAGATACCTTTTCTATGGTGTAACTTTGAAATCGGAATTCGATTCTATATCCCCTTGGTATTCACTACGGGAGATGGAGGAAAGCATGGTGGAAGAAGCAGAAGTTTGTGGAGATCTGTATCTACGTGCAGGCATTGTGGAAAGCAGTCGTTATGCATGGAGCCTTGCAACCCAATTTTATTCCGAGACCTTTAACTATGCTCGTCTGGCTTACGTTTACAGGAGACTTGCTCTAGTTGTAACGTCTCAAATTCCAGAATTTGATGCAAGGGAGAGTAACCAGATTGATCTATCATCTTCCATTGGACGCTTTTACAAAGTCTATTTTCATGGAGGTGCTCCGGACGATCTTCTTGGAATGGATTTTGTCTACAGAACACCAAATAGGTGAGATGATTTCTATTGGACCTTGTGGGTTGACAAGAAGTTAAAACCGAACAGAAGAATTATTTTCTCACAGTAACATTTGTCAACTTTTGGTCTGATCGTTCAATGTTGACTGCTGTTTTTTGAATTGGACTGCTCTAGTGTACAAATAAAAGAATTTGCTGCTCGCCTGGAGACTGCATTGCGCTCTGTTCTTCCAAATAAAACTACCATTGATTTAGTTCTTGATGACGGCAGTCCAACTGTGGCACCAAAAGGTAGTGCAGGTGGTAAAAGGCCTGCTGTAATTGGAGGTGCACCGATAGAGCCTGTGAAAATTAAGGTCACTCCTCTCCGGCCTCATTTCAGAATGGAGGACACAGAAAAATGTTTCAGAGGAACACCTGAATGGTTTCAACTCAAAACAGAAGAATTAGACAACATTGTAGTTAGCGAAGGGAAATCGCCTGTTCACAGAGGCTCCTCCTTTCACACAAGATCACATTCCATATGCACAACTAACACTTTGAGTAGCGTTGGGTCTGCAACAATGTCACACAAGCGGTCAAGCTTTCTGTCAAAGCATCGTAACACTAGGTCTCGACACAGTCTTCCAAATGACCGAGACAAAGGTGGTATCAATGGGGCGTTGGTTGGAGTAGATAGATTTTATTTCACCCAACCGCAGCAGAAAGATCCCGTCCGAGGCTTTCGAGATTGGCTCAAAGTCCCGAAGAGCCGAATTGCTGAGAGAAGTCTTAGAGTGACTGAGTTACAAGTTGAGAATTGCTTTCCAGCTTGTGTAACCAGACAAAAAATCATTCATCGTGCTGTTTTTACGCAAAGTCCTCTCGAGGCTAGTGTGGAAGCTGTCAGTACTTGGTGTTCTGTACTTTTCCGTACTATCATTGCAACTAATGGACTCGGGGTGCTGGGTAAGAATTTTTCACACTTTCTGCCCTCGTCTCACGAAGCTTTCACAGTAACTCGAATATTGCTCTTTTTCTCTTGACGTTCCTTCCACAGGTGGCCAAAGAGACCAAGGTCTAAATGCTGCTGCTGCAAAAGTGGTAGCTGACTGCATTCATTCAAGTGGAGTTAAGCAAATTGGACTGACTTTTCTCTCTGTTAATGCACCATCTGATGACCGCAGCAACGAAACTCCATCAATGTACAGTACTTCCAAAACAATGTTAACGGACGAAGAAATAGAGAGAGTCCAAACAAAACTTGCGAGAATCATTGTGACCTTCCTCGAATTACTGCACCTTTTGATTGCACGTAATCGAGATGTCCTCCTTGCAGTTGTTCAAGCTCGTAAACGAAAAGGAGGTATACCATCATCAGGGTCTGTTCACAGTGGTTATGCTGCTCCATCAAGGGCACATTACAGCCCAATGAAAGGTCATGTAGAACGTCAGAATAGTGAGAGTGCTCACACTTTTCAGTCAAGCAGTGATATTGTGGGAAAATCAATAATTGCAGAGAAACATGGTCATGGTCACACTTCAAATAACAGTGACCGCACAGATGCTGCAATTGGTGTCCAAAGTGAGCTGCAACGAGGATTTATCGGTTTAGTGAAAACCCTTTCTCCCCACCTATTGGATGCTATCAACAATGAAGTGCCTCGTTGGATGCGGCAATGTAGTCAAGACAATTACTTTTCTACAGGATTGTACCGCCAAGCAGAAATACGTGAGTTTCTCCTCAAGTTGACAAAGGCAATATTTTTTTATCACATTTTTCTTTGTTCTAATAATACTTGGTTCATTTTGTCATCACAGCTATCGGGGAAGAGCTTTTCTTCAACGTTGACACAAGTGGAAGTGATGAGGACAGAGGCAGCAAGTCTGACTCGTCATACCAAGTACCAAGATCTATTATTGAAAGAGGTCCAAGTGGTGCAACTTATAGAGGGAGTTCTCCAAATGGTAGTTTATGTGGAACTGAAATATCTGATACAAGACACGTTGATCGCGCCCCTTCAATATCTTCTGAGCGCATTCACCCTGATAGATCGTCTCATCGCAGAGTTCCATCCGGCGCTTCTTACAATTCATCAAAAGGGGCATTTTAATTCCTTTCTGCTTTATTATTATTGTTTCGTTGAAAATAATGATGGGTGTGTAGAACATTCTTGTCTAAATCTTAGAGTATACCAGTAGTTGTTCAAATTCTGAACACTTTGAAGTATTCTTACCTAAAAGTTGG
>JALLOT010001231.1:0-15690 GCA_036939595.1 Thalassiosira livingstoniorum | reverse complement strand
GACCCTTAGTGGGACTGACTACGCTAACTGGGACTGATCCCAGGTGGGATCTGCAAGGAAAGAGGAAACTGAGGAGATCTGGTGAGATCAGAAAGAGTGAAAACACAAAGATGAGAATAACCAACACAAGCAGAACAAACTTACATTCTCCTTTCCATGTGCCAAGGCCCAGGGTAAAGCCACCGTCTTGTGATGGTGCGTTGTCTATGCACCCGTAAAGCAATCAAATAGAACATATTGATGTGTGCAACATGAAGCTCTGGCATGAGCAAAAGAGCCTGCGCTGGAAGGAAGGAAGAGATGTGAGTGTGTTCCACCTAGATTGATTGAGCAAGACACAAGTAAAATTCTTACCTTTGGTCAGCTTGGCTTCATTCACCACGTCTGAGCTTCAAATTACTTCTGTGCACTCAGCTACAGTTACTGAATGCACAGTTGTAAATTGAACACTATTGGTCCAGTGTGGACTGAGCTTTAACTTCAATTGCAATAGTGGTGCCTTCAGAAAGCAAATTTCCAAAAACATATTCAGTGCTGGGTGCCATTTTTGGAGAATGTTTGATCTGGGTGGGCAGGGGCTGGGCAATACAAACAATAAACAGAATTCTTTTGAATAAATTTAGCAGCCAAATTTCTGCCAAAAAGGGGGGGCTTCTGGACCCCCTACCTAGGTTGTTTCCAAAATCATAATTTTCCAAGAAGCACAATGAACTCACTTGCATGAGATGTTGTAGACCATCAATGTCTTGTGCACATTTCCACCACATATCTGTTATGGTGGTAACTTTCCAAGGCAACAAAGATGCTCACGGCTCTGTGCCTTTTTGCTTGCACAAGTTCTGGCACAGAAATGTTTATTGCATCTTATATCAAGAGCCCAATCTAGCCAATTTCTGTCACTGTGGGTCTGATAAACTGCTAAAATGCTGTGTGGTTATGCTAGCAATTAGCACACAGCAAGAAAAAAGCTGCTGATAATCTTCATGTTCTGATAATTATAAGCTTACAACTACTGCATCTAAATACAACAACAACTACAAGTCGTGTGTAATATGTAAGCATCCATTCCAAGTAACACCTAAGTCACATAAGATTCTAACAAAAAAATATCTTTGGCTTGGTGGTTTGAATTATTTTCATTCCAACAGAGGGAAAGGTATAATAAGTTTGCTATCAGTTGCATTTTTATGTTTTGCAAGTATTTTGCATGTGTTTTTGTGAGGTTTTAGAATTCAAAATGTACAAAGTTTCTATATGGAGGAACTCATACTTTATGTAAACTGGGAAAACTCATTTTGAATTTGAATTTGAATTTTTGCGTGTGAAGATAAACAAGCTGGTTTCCAGAATCAGCAGCTCTAAATTATGATATCCTGTTCATGATATGTACCTGTTCCTATGTATTTTGTACTTCCTCAAATTCAAAACAGATGTAAAACATGTGCAAAACACTTGCAAAACATAAAAATGCAATTGATAGCAAACTCATAGTATAATAATATCTTGAAGGAATAGACTTGAAAATTTTGTATGAAATACTTGCACAAGAAGATTGAAGCCCATAATAGCAGCTGAACATCATAGCATTGTTTTACATTGCATCTGAATAGTGAATGAAACTGTTAGCTGCACCCTACACCTCACCACAAGCCACCATTTCTATGAATCTATGACAGCATATTTCATTTGCTATCACAGATATTACATGCATATGACATCAGAGTCTACGACTACTACATCATATTTACATGGTGTTATATTTCAACAACTGTCCATGCTTTTGGTTTTGGTACTTATTTGGAATCAATTCCAATGTCAAACAAGTGCAATGAACTCACCTTTCAATTGATAATTATGGTATACACAGTATAAAAAGTGGGTTACAAGTGTAAAAATAATCTTTTTTATTTGCTTATCTTGGAGCTAAGTCAGTGTAAAGATGCTGAGACATCCAAATAGTATTTAGATACTTTAAGAGGTGATATGTGTGTTTTTGGTCTCAGTGTCATGATTACATCACCAATGTTCCACCACAATTTATTGTACCATTTAATTGCACCCTTATTCTACCTATTTTTCAATACTTACGTATTATTATTAGTGCCAAAATGGAATGCTGCTGCCAACATGCTGGCAGAGAACAGAGAATGTTATAGTTGCTGAGGCACAATGATTTAATCTATTTTATATCAAAATAGTTTATATAAACATTATTTAAAATAATATGATGAAAATAAATCTCATAAGTATAAAAATAATACTACTAGCTCAAACACAACAGACAATTTCATGAAAGCTGACAAAAGGAACTCATGAGTAAGGTGATATATGGTGCCAGAGCCTCATTTATGGGGGAAAGTACCTGGTAAAGGATAATTTTCCAAGTAAAACAGTAAAACCGCTTTTGTCTAGATTATGGGAATGGCATCTAATTATGCTTTGCCTGGGTTAAATCTAGGATTCATTCTTTCCATTTACCATGGTAAATGGTACATTTTCCTTCAACCTTTACCACTTATAATATAAGTATCAGAAAATATATCAAAGTAGGGAGTGCCCCATAAAAATAAAAAGTAAAAAGACTTCTAGTTTTCTCTTGGGCACTCATTGGACTCAGAGTAGGCCAAATCTTGAATCATGCATATTCCAAGAATGTTTGTGCTTCAAGCCAAAGAAACCATCAAACTTTCAAAACTCTATTTCAATTAAATTGGTTCTCCATTGCCATTGACCCTGCATTTTTTGCACATTAA
The DNA here is from genome assembly GCA_036939595.1 of Thalassiosira livingstoniorum. NCBI lineage: Eukaryota > Bacillariophyta > Thalassiosirophyceae > Thalassiosirales > Thalassiosiraceae > Thalassiosira > Thalassiosira livingstoniorum. Next base: position 12,937 of record JALLOT010001231.1, on the reverse strand, counting down.
TGCTGTTGGATGTAAGTTGACAGCTGCTTCATACAAAGGCATAATACATCAGTTGCCACAAACAAGGCTGTGAACAGCCATCATCCAAGCACAAAGAAGGAAGTGTCAACAAAATGGCCAACAATAACTAGCTCATAGTTATTGGATAATCTCAGCTACTAACTATAAACTTGACTCAGTATACCATGTCCAATATGCCTACCAGCTAGTTGGGGCTAAAGAACAATCACCAATAGATGATTCTTCAATTTTATCTAATAATTATCTTTAGATTGATCCTCTGACTGTAGTGTCAGCCTTCCAGATTTTCTGAATCCAACCAATTTTGAAGCTACATCCAATTCAAATGCATGTTTAGCAATGTTGTGATTAGTAGATTGCAGCTGTTGCATGTGAATTGGCTGAAACTGGATATTCTTGAAGTTTTATTTTATAGGAATTAGTATGTAGTCAAAAGGTCTGACTCCTTATGTAGGCCTGGTATGTCATTCTGGGTATCATTACCTGCCACCACCAGCTGTATCCCAGATACTACTTCATCCTACCTATTGATGTGAAAAAAAAATTTACTAGATAACACATGTAAACTTTGTTTGTCTCGACTTTGTTGAACAAAAAATTACTGTATCAGTTCTGTGGACAAAGGTATAGAATCTGGTACAAAATTCTGATCAGTCATCATTTGGGATCATGTGAGAATTTTTATTATATGAATTTGATTTGGTCTGACAAAAATGCACAGATCAGCAAATAGTATTGTCTCTAGAAATCCTACATAACTGCTGCCATTGATATGCTCTAAGATATCACTGTATCAATTTTTTGGACAGTTCTGTATCACCCCTCCTGCATATGCATTTGTCCATTATGGGGTTTTTGTCACACTATTTCATCATAAATGTTCTGGTTGACATTTGCTGACCATGAATGACTAGGGAGAGACTTTTGAAATGAATGCTATTGGCAACACCAAGCAGAGTAATGGATTGGGTGGTGAGTTTATGCTACCTGTGTACTGCTTCCTGTGTTCTGCTTCCTATGTTCTGTTGTGTTTGATGTGGCCACAGTCAAGCACACGAGTTGTCAAAGTTTGTGATGGTGATGTTTTGTAGGTTAGTCCTTGATCTGACCATTTTTGTTTTTGTTGTCCTTCATTGTACAGTGAAAGTTTTCATGTTATTTCTTGCACTTTTTTATGTTTCTTTTTTTCTAATCAATTTTTCAGTCTGCTCAAACATTTTCCTCTTGTCATCTTTAGTGTTTCCCCATTGTGGCTGGATTTTTTCAATATAGTTCTAAGTTGGTCAAAGGTTGTCTTGGTTTAGAAGATAAAAATGTATGCATCATTGTTTGGCGTTGCCATTCCATTTGTCTGATGCATTGCCTCACATGTTGTTGCTGCCATCAACAATGGGGGCAAAGTAGTACTGAGCATCAAATAGAGCATCAACAAGATGAGATTGTTTCTATTGGACAATGGCATTGATTTTTTTCCTTGTGATTTCTGTTTGCAAAAAGCCATTTCACAGAAAACAATATAAGCAGTTGTGAATTTAACTTGTTGAGTCCATTGCATGGGGCTCATTTAGCCAGGATATCAGGTTCTTATGGTTCAAACTAAGCAATAAGGTGGGTGTTATGTTGACACATTTTGTTCTTTGTGTCCTCCAGTATCATCTTACAATGGTTGCAATCCTAAATCCCCAATTTGCCTTCAGGAAAATCATTGCATGCATACCATCACCATGATTGAAACAATATTGGTGCAAATGAAAAACACAAGAAGTTGCAAATGGAACCACAAAAGGAGCATTTCATATTGCACAGTGAGTTCTTGGGGGAGGCTGACCCTACAGGCAGCCAATCATGTCAGATATCAGATGTCAGATGTCAGATGTCAGGCCATGTCAAGTAGGTAGGAAGAGTATGTGGGGGCAGTGGCTATGGTTAATGTTGACCCAGAGGACCAAAAAAGAGCTCATTCAGGATCAAAGTACAAATGTTGGAATTGATTATGGCAGCCCAAAGTTTCTTGTATTATTCACCAAATCTTTTGAGGTTATTGCAGGCTGTGTCTAGAGGGAGTACTCAAATACTGCAATTCTATCAGCTTGTATGAAGGAACTGGATTTGAAGAAAACTATAACTTCCACACCACTAACTGGATCAGTTGCTGGCTTGCCCAAAATGATTCTTTGGGTAATGGAGGCGAAAAGGCTAAAAGAAACAACAAGTCCTTGAGTACAATATATGAAGAGGGAATATGCCCTAATTTATAGGAAATATTTGGATCATCTCAAAATCAGGCTGAAAGGGGCAATATGATTCCATACAATTAAGACCTCCCAAGATGTGGTACAACACCTTCTCCTGATCAGAGGGGTAGTGTGATAATTCCATGATCAACAGCAGTTAGTCTATGTCCTCAATCAAGCAAAAAATAAAGTTGAACTACTTCATCAGAACTAGATAATTTCAAACTCCAAGTTTTATAAAAATTTCAAAGCAGTGGTGGAAGTGGTCAAGACATATAATGAAAGCTTTGAAACAGAACCCAGTCTCATAAATGAATATAACAAGTTCCACCCACCTGTTACACCAGACAACCCAATGGACAACAAAGAAAAAGCAACTTTTTGAAGTGTGAGGTTAGAAGTGCTTGCATAACTTATCATTGGCACAGCTGACAACTTCAGGTATAAGCCTTCAAAGGACAATACAAGCAACAACTATGTGAAGGTAACTGACAACTATCCCAAGACTCTTGACACTGCACTTGCACTTTTCAACAACTACAAAGTTGTTGGCAGAAAGAAGTAAGGCCCAGGATATAGTGGAGAGTTATATATTGCTCAGGAAAGCCAAAAAAGTAACAGTGACAAGGAAGAAGTTGGGGAGGAAGTGAATATGATACAGAATGAAAGGAATAAATCTCTTACTGGAAAGAAAAATGACATTGGTGACATTTAATGCTACAACTGTGGTGTTGTGAATATGGTGAATGAGCATATTGCCCTCAACTGTCCTAAAAATAGTGCTCGAAATGAATATATGAATGCCCAGGTCTGGACAACATTTCAGATGAATAGAATAATTATTCTTTCAACCAAAATGGAAGAGGTGATCCCATTCCAAATAATTGGCTTCTACTGAATAACAAATCAATTACAAATGTAACAATTATTATTGAGTACTAAAAAGAGTGAAAGATCTATAGATAGGTCAGTTTGTATCCATTGCAATGCAGGGTTCACCATCAATAATCTAAAATTCAAGTTTGGTCAACTAAACATTTGGTACAACCCACATGGAATAGCCAACATCATCTCAATAGCTTATTTGGAGAAGAAGGATTTTTGCATCACCTGTGACTCTGCAAAGAAAAATTTCTTTGTGGTTCAAATTCCCTTATGGCAACTCCAAAGTAAAGTTCAAGCAAAACCCAATGAGATTGTACTACTTGGACTTGTCTGAGAACAAAAGTGAATCTTCTGTCATTGCAAAAATAGCAGCAAAGAATTTGGAGGGCTTCACTCCTAAGGATGCCCAAGAAGCAGTTGAATCAAGAGGGGCCATATGGGAATGACAGGCAGCCAATTGGAGGTTGACCTGAAGGGAGTGGTACATGACAATCTGATCCCAAATTTCCCAGTTACTCCAACTACTATTTCTAATGCCAATATATTATCTATGGCTTGGACTTAGTTAGGGTTAGGATAAGATGAAAGACCACAAGAAAGAATAAAGTTCAGCAAAGACAGATTAAATATCAGTGCAGAGGGATTTCATTAAACTACAAAATTTTGTGGCTTTATTAGTGGATATATAATGTTTATTGATGAGCTTCATTTTTAGATAACTATGTTGCAGAATATTCAATTTGTGACTGTCCAGCATTGTGTGAGGCAGAGGAGCTCAGAGCCTCTGTCAGAGCTGGTAGCCAGGCTAACTAGGTGATGCAACTAAATGCATGTGAATCTTTTGTGGTTTAAATGATTCTCATGGATGGAGAATTTGAAAAAATAACATCAAATATAAACAGTACAGTTTTGAGCACAACAACAAAGAATGACCATGTTTCAGAGATTGAGTGAAAAATTATATTTGCTAAAGAGCAAGGGCAGGGGCTAACTATAACTATGCCTTTTGCACACTTGTCAGTAAACAATGTTGGTGGAGTTGGTAAATTTTGCTACTTTGTGGCAGAACGTGTTTCCTGTGAAGTCAGGAGTGTCATGTACCCTCAGACCTAGAGAGGCTGTAAGTAGGCAGCATCTCAACTACAAAAAGCACTTCAGACTTCGGAGATCCTTTTGGGACATATTGCGGCAAGGCCTACAACAAGCCAGTGCCAACAAGCACTATCCCTTGGTACACTATCCAGCATGGTATACTGGATAATATTTTGTCTTTTTACCTGGCTTTGTTCACCCCAATTGCATTGCCAGAAAGTACAGGATAACTCTCCCAAGGCTGCTTAAACCATTGCCTTGTACTGGATTAACATGGATTTGATTTTATCAGGTGTTTATTCCCCCCAATATTGGGCCCAAGTGGATGCCATCATCATTGTCAGTTGCTTGGGGTGGTTCTGTATGTAGGGCGCTCAAAAAGTATGTTGCATTTTAAGTATCATAGGGGTAAGCTTAAAAAAAACTGACAGGTGAGAAAGATACCATAGTACTGTAAGTACAACATGGAGGAAGACTAACAATTGTTGATGTTGATGTAATTGGTGTCTCTATGGGATTGGTCATGCCTGTTGGAGTTCCTCATCAAAATCAGAGTCAAAAAATCCCAGCTGTCGCAATAGAGTTCAAGCGCAAACTCTCCCCTTTCAGAGGAACAAAATAGGCCAAATTCAAATGGCCAAGTATTCACTGAGAAATGATGATTTTACTGAAGACTTCTGTTTACTAGCTAGAGCTAGAAAAACGACTGTTTTTATCTGGTATAATATTCTGGAAAAATTCAGTGTACAGAGGGATAATTACAAGGATGATACACACCAATAATTTAAGAACAATAGTCAATTTTCACGTATCTAACAAATTTATGTGTTTGACAACAGGGAAACAGATAGTTAGAAAACAATTTACAGAGATTTGAATGCCAAGGAGCATGGTTAGTAAGGTATAACAGATGGTGTTGCAGCAAAGTTGCAACAGAAAACAGTTAAACTTCCTTGACAGGAAGCAAAGCCATTTGCATGAAATACAGGCGATGGTGCAAACCAGCCCAAACATAAAAGGGCAATGGAGCCCTTCCCTGATCCAAATAAAGACTTCCCATGAATTAAAGTACAAGAAGAAGATAACCAACCCAATCAAGATGACAATGACAAAGACCTAGAAAATGCAGATGTGATAAGAGAAAATGTTGAGCTGAACAAGGTGGTTTCATCCAATTGATATGAATTGGGAGGCAACAACACAAAACAAGGCAAATACACTAGATTTTTACCTCACTCCATCAAATGAAAATGTGAAAGCTGAAGATGTTGATAATGATGAGTGTGCATAGGGTACAACAGATAAAGAGGAAGGGCAGTCTGAGACTCCAGGAGCAAACCAAAGTCTGCAGACTTTTCTTGATTATTTTGTTCATGCATGCGTGATAAAGAATATGAAGAACACACTACTCTTTTCCACTATGTTGAAGAACACGCTGAATTTGATTCATAGCTACTTACTAGTGTTGTTCTTGCACAATACAACCTGCAAGCTGGCTTAGAAAAGTTTGATGCTGAAGGTTCCAAGGCAGTGCAAAAAGAGTTGAAACAAATGCTTAAGTACCTACATGGCATCTGAACTGCTGGACACCAGCAAACTGACCAAGAAAGAGAATAAAGATGCAATCAATCCTTAATATTCATCAAGCACAATAAGGATCAGATCATTAAGGTGCACTCATATGTTTATAGGCAAAACAATATGAACTATTCAAAAAAGAATAAGACATGTCCCCAACTGCAGCAGCAAATGCTGTGGCTTTCACATGCACTGTAGGTGCACATGAAGGAAGGGATATGTAGTCACCATGGATATCTTTGGTGCCTTTTTACACACCACAAACAAAGACCACATGATCATGAAAATTAAAGAAAAATTAGCACTTCTAATGGTCAAAGTCAATCCAGATAATATCTCCATGCTTTTGACTTACAAAAATGGAACACCCATCAATACCTTTGTTTGGTGGCTGCAGTGTATAGGATGTTGAAGCCAGTTCTTTGGTTCTGAGAAAGCTACTTTCTGACCTCTTCAAGGCTGGATTTGAGTTACACTCATACAACATAAAATCCATGCATAGTCAACAAAACTATTGAAGATAATCAGAATATTGTGGTCTGTCATGTTGATGACCTGAAGGCATCCCATGACGATCCAAACCAAGTCACAAAATTTGGAGATTTGCTAAAAAGAAAATTTAGAGATTTGGTTAAAATCCATTGAGAAAAAAGACATGATTATTTAGGAGTTGACCTCAATATTTTTCTGAAAGGGAAAGTACAAATGTAGATGATACCTTACATGAAAGGTATTTTTGTGACTTCCTGAAGGAACTTGGAGCTGCCTTATCCTCACCTGCAATCAAAAATCTATTTAAGGTGCAAGATGATCATGATACAAAAAAGTTGGGCAGTAGTAATAAAATATAATGTTAATACCATTGAGTAAAACATGTAGAGAGGACTAACTTATGCTCTGATTGAAATTTTACATAGAGTAGAGCTCATTCTAACAAAAAACATTGAGTCAAACACTGTATTACATTACTTATGTCTGAAGACTATTTCTGAAACTGTCCCCCTTCATAGCTCATAGACAGTTACCATTAACTTTGCAGTGGCAATGGATCCCTGACAGCAAAAATCTGAATGATGATTCAGAATACATTTCCAATTCCATCTACCTAGACCTTTAGAACACGAATCGCATGCCAAACTCTGGCTAACTCATGCTTCTTCTAGTGACATCACATAACTACCAATACTTGAGACACAAGAAAGCTAAGAACTTTTGAGAATGTCTCAATGAATGGTAGCTACCACACCCCAGCCAAAACTAGATTTTCCTGGTAAATTATCCATTACTGGGTAATTTGCCTAGTAAACATGGTTTCAGCTTGTCTCTAGAAATATTACTCGTTCATTACTTGCTCTGAAAAAATGGTTGACATAAATTTTGGCAACACAGTATTTGAGAGACATTATTCCTTGGTAAAGAGTAAACAGTGTTGAAAACCATACGTGTAAAGTGGTAGCCACTGCTATTTATAAAACTTGAGCTTTGTAGATTAACAATACTTGCTCTATTAATTATTTTAGACAGTTTTTGTTTTAAGTGATTGAATACTGTTATTGTCATAACCATTTGTAAGAAAATGTTGGCGTGTCTGGTTAGGTGGACACATCCCTGTCTAGGTAAAAACTTTTTACTGATTTGTTGTGATGCCATGATCGTTATAGAAAATACTTGTCATAGATTGTGTGATTTACTCATCGATAATCAATAGAAGAAAATTTACACACTGGCCTCAATCTTATTAAAGTCTGTAACTTGTGGATTGGATCAACAAGCAACAGAAATTCATCAACTAGTGCGGGTGCAAGATGTTTCTAATAGATTAAACACTCTCCTCTTGGAATCTTATAAACCTCAATGCCCAATATTGGACTTTATTGAACAGAGTATCCACCCTCTCTGATGAATAAGATACTGGTTGAAATACCATTGGAGAAAACGGAGTTAGATGTTAGATTTCTACCTTCTTCCAAAAGGCAATCATTTTTTGTTAAAACTAGACAAAAACTACCTACCCTGCGTCAGATGTTAAATGAAATAATAAGGACTGGTGAGCAATCATTTGTGGACGAATTCAGAAAAATGAATAATGAAAAAAACATGAAAAAGCATGAATGAAAATAGAAGTAAACCTAAGAACCAGAAATACAAATAAGTTTTGTTGATAAACATGAATGACAAACAGTTACGTTTTATGCAAGAGAGCCAAGCATTTGGAACTCAACAACATAAATAACACGTGAATAAAGAAGAAATGTTACAGCAATTAAAAAGGATTAGGAATTAGAAGACTTTTGAAAAACTGATTCACTACTACTTTTCCCCAGTATTTTTGTTCGTCTCAAAAAGAATGTCAAACAAATTTTCCTCCTCAAACAGAGGATTCAATATATTTCAATCAAAATTGTGAAGCATGAAAATTGACATCAATGGTTCACGAACATTGAAGCATACAGAATTCTGTTAACAAAACATGAAATAACCACAAATAAACCCCAAATTTAGGACACTGTCAAGGAGAGACTTGAATCCACATGCTGCTTAAATGCTCATTGAGGCTTCAATGCTTCGCAAATTTTGCATCTGTCCTCGGAGTCCAAATTATCACAGGTGCACTTTTCACATGTCCACAGACCACCTTCTGTTTTGGTCTCAACTTTCGCTGCTGCTGGGGCCGGCTGTCCCACTTGAGCTGGCTGTCCCACTGGAGCCTGTACATAATTTACTCCCGATTGATTAGGCACTGGTGCTTGTGCCATCTCCACAGATTGTGGTGGAGCTTCATTTTTGGGTTGAACGGGGGCTGGTGCTGGCACTGGAACATTTGGTGCTGAAACATTCCCAGGAGCTGGAGTATTGAAGTTCGGCGTCGGATGCTGCGGTGGTGCAGGCGCAGCCTGTTCAGGTCCTGCTTGCACTGGTGCTGGTGCTTGTTGAGTCACAACATGGCCGGGGGCTTGGGGCGGGACTGCTTCTTTCTTTATATTGCTGCCCCGTATAATGGTTGCACGTTGGCCATCTCTCCATCTCTGACACCCTCCACATCGCTGTTTGGAACCCTTGTTTGGCCTTGAACATCGATCGCAGATCCATTGTCCGCGGGGATGCATGGCTTTCATTGCCTTCCTTGCGGCAACATCAGGTCGTCCGCCTCCACGCCATTTCTGGCAACCACCACATCTTACTTTTTTTCCTTTATTTTCTCTGTTGCAGCCATGGCATATCCATGGTTCCATTGGGATTCTTTTTCTCGGCTTGCCTTGTGCTTGCTGCTCTGACATTTCCCTCGGTCTTTGACAGTTGCTGCAGACTGTGTTCACGGCAAGATTGTTTCTAGCACATCCCATGCAAACCCTGTCATTGAACAGTTAAAGCCAAATATCATCAGTGAAAAAGGTAAACAAATAAATTGATGCGGCAGCATGTTAGGCACTTGCCATGGTATTTGAGGAACTGGCTTTTGTGCCTGGGGTGCGGCCTGAGTAGGGTCAAGTGAATTGCGCGATTGCATTTGCCTTTTCCCATTCTTCCACTTTCGGACAAACAAAATGAGGTTATTCCAAAAAAAACAATATTTTAGTGAGTTTCATCCAGAAACCTGTGACTGAATGAACAGAGCCTGCACTTACTGACTGGCAAGAACCACACCTCAATTTGGCATTGAGGTTATCATGACCACATTTAACACAGCGCCATTGTGGTGATTGGTGTTGCTGGGTTGGGTACGCCGGTGCCGGAACTCGAGTATTTTGCTTCTTTCCATTTTTCCACTGCCAATGAAAAAGAGATGAAGTGATCATATATGGCAATGAATTTGTTTGATTATGATCAGAAAGTGGAATACGAAAGTTTCAAATCAATTTCTTCGTTTAATACAAACTCACAGACTGACAAGAAGCGCAGCGCAATTTCTCAGGCAAATTTTGGTGCGCACACTTGTTGCATTGCCATGGCATACCAGGCTGGTTGATAATGGGAGGGTGCACTTGTCCCTGAGCCATTTGCTGCTTGTAACCTCTTCCTTTCATGTTTTCTCTTTTTCCACCTTTCCAATGCTGACATGAACCACATCTCGCTTTCGTTCCCAAGTTCGTGTGACCACAACCTTCACAAATCCAAGCAGGAAGTGTTACATCTGTAGGTTGAGAAAGGGCGGGGGGTCCTGCCTGTACAGGACCTGCAGGGTATTTGGGGGCAGGAGGCCTAGCCTTGTGACAAAACCCACAGTTTTTCTTTTTCCCAACATTATTGTGGTGACCACAAAAGGTGCAGCTCCATTGATTACCAGGAACCTGGGGCGGGGGCGCATAAGGCACAGGAACAGCACCAGGGGGGACAACATGACCAGGTGGGAAGCCCGGTGGAGCGGCGCCCGGCCAAGGCTGTGCAGCAGCCTCTTTGCTTTCCTTAGTAGGCCTCTTCCCCCCCTTCCACCTGGGGCAAGCAGTACAACGAACTTTCTTCGGACCATTCACAGTTCCACACGCATCGCAAGTCCAAGGGTCCACTGCGACTGGGGCCGCTGGCGGACGTGGAGGAGGTGGTGGAGCAACAGGAGCAGGGGGGGGAATCCATGGCTGAACAGTCTTCTTCTTTTTTCCTCCCCGCCATTTGAGACATGAGTTGCAGCGCGCTTTGTTCTTGCCATTTTGAGTGCCACATGGACACATCCATGGCCCTGGCGCCTCTTGCACAGGTGCAGGTATCTGTGCAGGCATCGGTGCGGGTACACCTACAGCATTAGCAGCATTTTTTCTTTTGAAACCTGTTTCTCTTTTTCCACCACGCCATCCTTTCAATAAAAAATGAGGTTGGAAAGTGTTTCATTAAGAAATAGAAGAGATCCTAATTGAAAAGACGAATACTTGAGATCGTACCTTGACAGCTGCCGCATCTCTTCTTCGATTGCAAATTAGATGCACCACATTTGGGACACAACCAGCTACCAGGAGGAAGAGATTCCGCACCGGGCCATTCGTCGTGTGCCACGGCTTGAGGTTGCTGGCCTGCATACTCCTGCTTGACACCATTAGGTGTGACGTGAGCAGGAGGAGGTGCATTTGGATCTGAATGTTCCTGGTGGACTACGTGTTGGACATTATGTTCCTGATTGACTGCAGGATCGTGATTGACATGCTGCATTTGATCATGTTGCACCTGCCCTTGCTGCATTGGTTCGTATTGGATTTGCTGTTGTTGGACTTGCCCATGCTGTACCTGCCCATGTTGGGCTTGTTCATATTGGACCTGTTCATGCTGCACTTGCCCATGCTGTACTTGTTCATGCTGCACTACTTGTCCGTGATGTGCTTGTTCCTGCTGAACTTGTCCTTGTTGAGTTTGTTCATACTGGACTTGCTGGTAGTGCACAGCTTGGTCCTGATGTGCGGCGGGATCATGCTGAACATGTTGTTGATGCTGAACTGCATGCTCCTGCCCGATTACTTGCCCATGGTCCTGCTGAATATATTGGTGATGAACCCCTTCCTGTTGGACTGCTTGCTCGGGCTGGCCTGTGTGCTCGGTGGCGTAAACGACACCCTCCGGTTGTTGATAGTAGGCTTCCTGGGTCGCCGGTGCCGGTTGGGCAGCGTAGTACTGCTCAGCGCTCATTGCAACTGGCATCACGTGAGTTGGCTGCCTCACGCAATGAAACGATGATTCCAGTTAGACCTGTCATTGGACCAAAGCAGAGGGAGAAGATGATTAGACTGTTGAAGAATCGACGTGACATCATGTTGCCACCGCAAGGAACGAATCCAAGGGCAACAATCAAAGCGACATTGTCAATGAAATTATTCATGGTGCTGCCCTCCTCCAACGAACGCTCGATCAGTTTCACAATTCACAAAACATTATGTCACCATGATGCCCTCGCGATCCCCTACTACCCTGCTTGGTACATCATTACAACATCAAGTATTGTAAGAGCAAGCAGATCGATAGTCCGCTTGATGTCCGTACACTACCAATACCATTGTTTGATACATTGATACACCGTGAATGAAGTAGAACACGTGTACTTGTACACATTGTGTATTGTACTACACATCATCAACAACATGAAAAAAAACACCATTACGCGCAGTGGTTGCGGTCGAGGTCGACATCATTCGGACACAACATCATCATCATCAAACCAGCGGCCAGATCAAAGAATAAGCTCACCAATCTCGGGTGTATGGCAAGCCGCCAATGCTAACAGCGGAACGGCAGCACCTCTAAGGAGAGATGGAGAAGAGGCAACAGAGTTTTGGTACCTCAGGGAACTTCAAAGCGGACCGATCGCCATTGGTTGAACGAAGATGCTGCGTCAAAAATTCCGGCCAAATGCATGTAAGTATGTATGTAGATGTATGTCATGTGTACATCATCCCCAACAACAACATAATAAGTAGATAGGGACGGATAGTAAGTATTGTAGGTACTTACCTAAAATTGGTAGGTAGGTAATAATAATACGAGTAATCTATAGCACTAACTGTACTGTTCTTACTCTTTCTTACTTACATTATTATTTACAGCATACCTTAATTAGCTCTATGTAGGTGGATACCATATTATGTTAGTCACCATTACTACAATACTATTATTATTTTTGCAATACCTTGTAATACGATAATTTTTCTACACTACTTCTTATATACTACTCGTATTTTTTACGTATTCGGTAAAGTAAGTTCTGGTATAGATACTACAGTATTTTTTGGTAGTATAATATAGTAGTATATTTCTGATTTAAAAGTGCTTACATACGTAGTTCACGTGAGTTTTATATTGGATACTCTTTCTTGATTCCAAAATATATTATGGTACTCCTATGTAAGTAGCTCAGGGTTGCAAGCATAATCAGTAGTGTATTACCTTTGTCCTACAAAAAAGTAGGTTAAGATATTTTTGTTGTCCCTCAAAAAAGGTATTCCATTAAACCAGGTTTTGTCATGACTGATTTGTTACAACCTTTAATTCCCATGTAAAACATTACTGGAAATACGAAGGAGTGACAGTTATCATGCAGTGTAATATATTGCATTTTATTCACTTCCAGAAAGATTTCTTGCCACAGCACTCTCTTTTTCTCTGTGAAAGTAATGGGGACAGACAATAAGAGAGATAAAACTACTGTACCA
>JALLOT010001230.1:0-15696 GCA_036939595.1 Thalassiosira livingstoniorum | reverse complement strand
ATACATAAAAACAATACTGAGTTGTCTCAACCCTTGTTGACTTCACCAAGGGGGTAAAACAAACTGATACCAAGGAGGGCGACTATTTATTTCTTAATTTTAGGGGTGGGCGACTAATGTCATACGCCTACCGTCTTCCACGGTTATTTAGACACCACGGTGATTAAGTTACTTTAATATTTATTTTAGCGGAAAACGATCGCTTAACATCGCTACGATATTTTTTCACGTATCTGTTGCTAACTTCACACGGCTGTGTTTAAGACACTTAATTATTAAGTGATCGTTTGGCGACTATCAGTGATGGACATTTTAAGTGTCTAAAAAACCGTGGAAGACGGTAGTACACGCAGAGGCCGGAGGATGTCACGCATCAACCGCGTAAACTTGCCATGCTTTTTTTTTGAACAATGGCGTCAATCCCTGATGCCGTCGATGTCGTCGATGACAGCTCAAAGAAACCTAAGTATGGTACAATGGGTACTACTTACTCTAAGTACACTTCTCGTCTCGGTGTTCTTGCCACCCCGCCCTGCCTACTACCTGAGAGAAAAACATCTTTGCAGAGTACTTAGTAGGCAGATTGCCGAACTCCAATTCTCCCATTTTTTGAGTATCCAAAATTGCTGAAAGAAAACTCCTTACTCCTTTCTACATATCAACCAAATTCACATTGCCTAAACCTAAACATCACCATCGTGAAGCGATGTTGAAAACAACCATAGCATTCGCGAATTCGGCAACTTGCCGTGCAATGCAACAAGCAGCTAAGGCAGCACCAATTGCTTCAAGCCTAACTTCCAACATCTATCTGAGGTCAACTCCACCCCGAGCAATGTCGAGCACCACATATTATTTTCCGTCATTGAAGAGAATCGCTTCCAATGCAAAGAATACTTTGAATACCAGTTCTTCATCAACTCACACACATGTCCATGCCAATGGCATCTCGACAGTGCCATGGAACAAAGCTGACGTTGCAGACGAACGAGAAACTGGTGCAAAAAATGAGAACCCAATTAGTTGTGTCCCAAAATCATCCACTCAAAATATTACAGTTGCAGTTGGTAGGGTTTCCTCCCAATTATATGAAGCCGCTGATGAATACAACGACTTTGCTTATGATGAAGACTATGACGAGTTTAATTTGCACATGACACCGTCATCCATATCAAGCAACGATGGAGAACGATTGCAAGAATTGGAAATGATTCATCATGATGACGTCGGATACATGTCATCGAGCGACACATCTGGAGAAAGAGCAACGGGGACAACCCCGGGAAAATCCATTTCGTTTTTGGACGAAGAAAACAAATTTGAGTGTGATGATTTTGACGAGGACTTTGTTGAGTTTGAAGAAGATTACGAAATAATGCATGAAAAGGTTGAAAGATCAAAAGACAACAATTTGATTGATGAGGTGTTTGAAAACGTCGATGATCTGGACGTGAACGATATAGTTTATTGACATCCTTCGCCGTATCATGATTTTAGGAGAATCTTGATCCAAAATTTTAGGCATTTATCTTTATGAAATTAATTCTCTAAATAGGAAAAAATGAACCTTATTTCAAATAGGAATTCTACAATACTATTTTTGGTAAAAATTTTAAACATCATTTGCAAATAAATAGTCAAAACAAAAAATTGTGGATCTTACTACTATTGCATTTGGAAAGCAGTTTAAAAAAATCAACCACTGCATGCATGTCTCTAGTAATTGGTGAAACATGATTTTCCTTTTCTACCAGCCTGCTGGAATGATCTCCTTTTCACCCCTTTCACATCCTTTGGTATTCCTTTGCTTTCGACCTTTGCAAATTTAAAATTATTTGTGTCTGCCCTAGAAATAACAAAATTGAACAGCAGTGGTAACACTTTTCCATTTGATTGGAAAAGAACTATTTTCATAGTAGCCCCAACATTTTTTCACAAAACTGACACAAATTAAACACCAATGCTTATGAATAATGTTTATTTGCCTTATTACCTATGACAAAATGTTATGTGCTCCCATTAGTGCATATGTAATTTGTTGTTCAATATTAGCACAACTTTGTCCATTTCATTAATGGGAAAAAATTCTAATCCAAGAAGATTCTAAAACATTTGAGCTCAATATCATTGTACATTCCATTATTGGCTCTTTCTAGGCAAGTCAATTGTGACACTTCACAGTTTAACATTCCATGGATGATTTTTTTAGATGATTTTTATTTGTGCCATGTCTTTGATAATTTGTTGCAACTACAAGCAATATAATTTCTATGGCTACAATGATATTTTCTAGATTGCACTTTCAGCATTAATGGAACAAAAAAAAGTAATTTGAACCCAAAACAACAGACAAGAATGTGAAGTCTATTCATAGAATACACACCTTTTGATTTATAGCTTTTATTCTTTGCAAGAAGTGTTGGTCTTTTCTGCTACTTTTTTCCAGTTGTGAGATGCCAACTGCAACAACTTTGGCTGTGACAATGTTATGTAATTTTAATGAATTAAACCCAACAACTAGCTAAGTCAAGTTATCTACACAATCCTAGATATTTCTTGTAGCAACATTGTCCTAATCTTCTATTGAGTTGGAGTAGATAGAAAAGAATTCAATTCAATTGTAACTCAGAAATAAAATTATGATTTTTATTTTGTATTTTCACTTTCATTCCAATTTCAAATATTTCAAAATGGAATTTAATTGATAATAAAACACTTGCAAGTTTAAACATGGATCTTAAAATGATACAGATCCAAAATTATATTAGATCTTAATTGATAACTTCTAAGAGAGGATAGAACATTCTCCCCCCTTATTTGAAAAATGAAGTAAGATCAAAACTATTTCAGCCATCCTCTGCAGCCACTATCATGCTCCTTGTTATCCTTTGATGGTAGGGGCAAAGAATATGCAAGTGGAATTTTTCATGGTAGCAAATTTGATTGATTGTTAGGTGTTTCTGCCAACATTCACTGTTACAATATCAAATAGGCACTGTTTGGAAAGCTCATTTTTGACAATTTTGCTTGTTTGTCTTTGCTGTAAAGTAACTTTGCCTCTGACACAATAGGTGCGCTGTAGATGCTATTATTATATTTACCATTGTTTTGTTTTGATTGTTTGGATTGCAAATCTTTCACACAGCCCCAATCTACCCATTTTTTGGCAAAAAATCATGTACCTATCAAATACCATCTGGGCTGGAAAATAAGGGATATTAAGAGGTACTGTCATGCAAATTGCCCACGCACATGCTTGGGCATTGTCTAATTCTTTTTTGAAACTTAGACCATTTAAAAAATGCAATGCAACTGTGTTCCTAGAGGCTGGTGGATTCTCTCCACAATATTAGCCTGTGGATTTCTTACTGGTGGGCATCAAGACTTGCATTTTTAGTCTTCTAATAGCTCCTGAAATCTGTGTCCAATAAATTTGTTACTATTGTCCTGGACACATGCTCTTGGAAGAGGGTACTCACAGATCCAGGTCTTGTTGAGAATATCTGCAGCATTGCAGTCTGTCTTGGTTTATGCATGTGCAAATTCTGCCCAAGCTGTGCAATTGTTCATTACAGTGGTGAATAAATGGATTTTTGCAGAAAAATTTCCCCAATTACCAGGTGGTAATATTTAACTGTCACCCAAAGTTCACACATGTTTACACTGACTACTTAATGTGACAATTTGTGGCAAATAGCTGGCTTCAATGGTAGGACTATGTAGCTTCTCTCATCAGAAAAGTTTTGTCTCTGGAAAGCATCACAAGTGTCCACCCACTTTTCTATGTCATCTTTCATAATTGCTAAAAAATTGCTGTAGACATTTCTGTATGAAAGAAAAGCATTATAATCTGGAAGCATGTGATCTGTAGCTCCAGAGTTTTGCAACAATCAATGATATTTTCAAGGACTTCAAACACCTTCTTGGGATGTTTCTTCAGTTCCTTTTGAGCAAATACAGTGAACTCATGCAAAATAAATGAACAAAAGGAATGTATATGTGTGGACTAGTTTTGCATTATAATTCAGTTTCACAATAACAAGCAGATGCTGCTTTTTCTTAAGAGAAAGTAAGCAGTCGATTAAGTTTTAGAATCTGTTAGATCTCCCTCAGATTCCTCAGAATCAGGTTCATTAGCATAACCATTCAGGACCCCATATTCCATATTATGGTACTTGGCATTGTCATTAGAGTTGCTACGCTGTTTGGTAAAGTCTGGATGCTGAAATATATTTGTTGAAGACATGGCCTGCAAGGCAGAAGTTTTAAAAGGCATATTTGGTTTGGTTGGTAGAATTAGTGGAGGAATCAAAGGCTTGGAACCAACAAGGACCACAATGATTCAAAGTGGCACAACAACCATTGTGGGTATGTCCATGGCCAAGAGTACAATCATGGTTCCCCTCACTACAAACAGGATTGGAACCACAACCTCCAGGGCCAATAGCATTGCAACTTGCAATGTGATTTCAATCATGTTAGTAAATTGTTGGCTTTGTCTTCATCCTCGTTTGTGTGGCAAGGACAGGACATCCATCAACAACATAGTGGAAACAGTCTGTGAGAATAAAAATGAGCATCTTGATATTCTGTGGATAGGATGTAATGGAAGTGCTAGATTGTTCTGGAACAGTGAAATTGGCTTGGCTTTAAACCTGGGGATGGAGGGATACTTGAGAGGCAAAATTAGATGCAGAAGATTTCCCCATGAACCTTTTCCTATCATCATGATGATAAAACAGAAAATTCATAGTTCATTTAGTTGATCCCTATGGAAGACAGGCATTACCACCCTTCCAAAATTGCACTGGAGGACCTTTTCCTATCATCAATAGCTTCAATTTCTTGTTGCAATGTGTGTAGGTTGGAATTAATAATGGTTGTATCAGCTTTATAGAACTTTGCAAAAAAATTATGTATTGAGATTTATCAAGGTTGGAAAATGCAAAAAGGGTGGTTATTTTATATATGGCTTTTCCTTTGAGGTTCATTAGGATGTCTATGACTTTTTTCCAAAAATATATTTGATTCCAGATTTATTCAAATCATGTTGAAGGTGCATTAATTTGACATTGGTTAAAGTTTGGGTATTGTTGTCTGGGTTAACATATCCACAAAAGCATTGGAGCATCTTGAAATCATGTTTCTTATATTGTGGATTTAAGCTAAACAGACCCCTTGTTTTCTTCATCTTAAGGAGAGTATGAAAAAAAAACAGATGCAAATATTTGCACTCTGATCTTTGGTGACATCATGAGTGACCTGGGTAAAATTGATGGCTTTTTGAAAAAATGATTATCTTCCTAAAAAGCAGTGAGTTCTTCATGGTAAGAAAATTTAGATCCTCCAGCTCCATCCCAAACCAGAAAGACAGAAGTGATTTTTAACCATTGTCCAAGGATATGGTCTGTTTATATGAATTGACTTGAATATTCATATTCACCAGTTGCTGTTACATGATTTTCTGTTGTTGCTGAAATTAAATGTGTTGGTTTTTCAGATGAAGTCCCAAATGATTCTGTTGAAATTCCATCATTTTGAACATATGATCAATGTATAGATTGTCTGATGGTCACCTTTGCACTGTCTGTAGGGTCAGCCTCCCCAAAAAGGCAGCTTTTCTGAGTCCTACCTATATTTACAGTAACAGTGAAGTAGTCATATTCAAAATTGTTGTTTCATTACTCATATAACAATGTTGGATAATTTTCAATAGGTAAAACTAATATGTTTGATTTTCACCATTTGAAGAATGTTAGAATATATTGGTACCTAGAGTAACTACTTTTTTGCTTAACAACACTATGAGAAGCCACTAATATGGATGATGGTGACGATAGTCCCAATAACTCCGTTCCAATTTCTTTGTCCCAATTGTTACAAAATTTCACGATCGTCAATATTTTCTACCTTTCCGTATCAAAAATTATTATATTTTTAAATATTATATTGTCTTGTAGTTTTGTAGTCCCAATATTTTTTTTACAGTCCCAATAACTTGATCCACGTTATCTAGTCCCAATATTATTTTAACTGTACCAATAACTCATCTCCAAAATAAATAAAAAATTTGGAGAATATTATTATCTCCAAAACCATCAAAATAGCCAGAGCGCTTGATTGCCATTGTCTCCATTTTTATGCAGCCACCTCCTTTTGTTAATGCCATTGTTACCATCCGCTCCATCTGATAATACCCCCACACTTGACGCTTCATCTGCTCCATCCGCTCCGTCCGCTCCTCCGCTCCGCTCTGTCCACTCCGTCCGCTTTGTCCCCCCTTCATCTACTTTATCCGTGTTGTCCGCATCATCTGCAACTTACCATTGTCAGCAGCAATTAGACCAGCCATTGTAACTAGCAACCGTGACAGCAATTAGACCAGCCATTGTTGATAACCCTCCCCCCCCGCCAAATCCACGCCAACCGACGAAGCACACAATAATTCCACACCGACGACACACCACCAACACCGTCATTTAATCATCGACACACTGCCAACACCGTTGTTGAGCCAACACTGAAGCAGTAACACAATACGAAACGAAACGCATTGCGATTGCAGCCGTGATAGCAATTGGCCACCGTTGACGCCAACGTCACACTCACACAGACGGCACACCGCCAACGCCACAACACACGCTGTGCGCGGTAATACCGTAACAACGTCAACCGTCAACGGGATAATATTTGGACAAGCTGTGCATACCAGCCGTGGTGATAGCAATTCGTACCAGCCGTGGTGATAGCAATTTGTACTAGCTGTGGTGACAGCAATTCGTACCAGCCGTGGTGATAGCAATTCGTACCAGCCGCGGTGATGGCAATTGGCCCTGCCAACGCGATAATATTTGGACAAGCTGTGAGCAATTCGTACCAGCGGCGGTGATAGCAATTCGTACCAGCGGCGGTGATAGCAATTCGTACCAGCTGTGGTGATAGCAATTCGTACCAGCCATGGTGATAGCTATTCGTACCAGCGGCGGTGATGGCAATTGGCCCTGCCAACTCCACGCCAACTCAATGAGCCATTACGCTGAAGCCACACTGACAACGCGATACGACCAACAGCCAGCCAAAGTAGTTTGGCATCTACGACAAAAGCCATCATTTTATTTTTTGGAGCGGTTGGGCCAAGTGTTGTTGTACGAACAGCAGCCAGCAAATAAATTCGAGGGGGGGCATAATTTCTACATCTATCAAATTCCAACAAAGATTCAAAGGACAGTACCTCTGAAAGCCGCGGTCTGTGCAACGGTGATGTAATCACCGCAGCACGATTTGTGGGTATCAAGTTAGGTACTGACACTTTATCGAAACATTATCAGTAACAAATATGGCAGACATACTGAAGGGGAAGCTCTCCAACAAAAGACAGAGAAGGAGGAGGAAAAAATTGAAGGAGGAACAGCCACATCTTTTTGCCAGTCACCTCAACAAAACATCCGACCAAAACATCAGTGATGATGCAACCCCAAAAAAGAGAGACCGGCCAGGATCAAATAGGAAGCAATCTGTGGAGGAGATTGAGGAGGATGCAAAAGCCATTGTTGATAGAAAGACAGAACTTACGATGGCTAAACTTCGAATCATTGAAAATGGAATTATGGATGCAAATGGATCCCTTCGTCACATAGAGGGTGAGCTGAAACGTTTGAAAGAGGAAGAGAACGAATTTGGAATTGAAACTATGATGGTATACTTGGAAGTAACTAATCGTAATTTAGCTAGGCTAGAAAAACAGTACAAGTGCTACCATCAGTACTTAGAGACAAATGGGTACGTTCTACATTTGTTAAATATTTTTTCATGCCAAACGAAACATTTCATCCTCACTTATCATTTTGAATGTTTTATCTATTGATTTTACAGACCTAGTAATAGAAAGAGACCACGTACTAGGAAAAGAAATAACAGGCATCTTGAAATTCGCAGAGAGAGGTCTGCGAATCACCATAGGGGACTTCTAGATGGGTGTGCCAGGAGCCGTTCATGCACTCAGAGGCTAGCATCTGACCACACTGCCACATATGAATCACTGATGGAGTATGACGGTTATGAACTGGACTTGGACGACTTCGAGGATGCAAAGGACAAGGATTACGTTGATCCAGTTGAGCTAAAATCAATAGTGAAAAAGAAAAAGCCCAAACCCAAATCAAATAGTATTGCCAAGACCAATGCCAATAACCCTCTATCAGACAGCACAAATGGCATTCAGCAAGAGGTCAAACCCTTGTCAGTATGCAAGGCTAGGGAGCAGTGGCTTCGGCTCATCCAGAGCCTTGACTCTAAATTTGGTAAGATAATCTTGCATTCAAATGTTATACAATTGAAGTTGTGTTTACTAACACATGTTCGTCTCACTTTTGTATAGAATTCTCTAAAGAATATTTATGCATTTTTAGTTTCGAACTCAATCTATGGTCGCAGTTTGCCAAACATGGTTTAACACTAGAGGATGTTGACTCAGATCAATTTGTGAAGTCTTTTTCCTTGATAAACCAAACAAACAAGGAGTCCATTCCCCTAATAATCATGATGAGGAGAGAGGCAGTTGGCAGTAACATCTATGTATCATTCGAATTGCATAGTGGTGTTCATTGTAGTTTCGGAACAGTTGGTTGCAGCAAAGTTAACTACATTGCTAGCAGGTTGGGCATCAAAGTTTTGTGCATCGAATCAAATAAAACATTTGTGCCAAATCCAATCATGCAATACTGCAAGTACATCGAAAATGAAACTTTGGAGACAGACCCACATGCTAAGATTATCAAACAAGCACAGCGAACTGCGGTAGCCTTTTTACCTACATTAATTAAAGTGAGTGTTTCCAATAATTGTTGATTATTGTCATTCGCTTTATGTACTATGAAATCTCATTCTTGTATCTGTTACCCAGTCTAATAAGAAAGATGACAGTCGTAGAGCAATCAGCACTAGTTTAGGCATACATATGTCAGACTTTGGGAATTATGAGCTGATGAGTCAGTCAAGATCTGTTGCTAATCAATTGACAAAATTGCCAAAGGGAATCGAGAAAGAGGAGGCTAGGTTGATGGGTCAGTTGTTGGTCATGGTGTCAACAGAACTAGTTGCACTTAGTGGCATTCGATGTCCTTTCGAAACAACTGAATATGCTTTGAAAGAACTGACACCATTCAAAGTGCAACTGCAGATTACATGGTTTGACGGTCATGTCTATCCTGGTGTGACAGTAACTATTGCTGAGTTTCGTCTGGGTATTCACACAGATCCAGGCAATCCAGGCAGAAAGGATGCTCATCTTGATTCAACTGTTCAAATTTGTGTTCCTGTAGTGGTGTCAACATTGCCCATTTCATTGCAAAATGATTTGCGGAAGTGTGGGATTAACACAGATACAGTGCATGTTAGTTTTCTGTTTTACAACAGGAAAACTCATCTTCGTACCTCAGGAATTTTGCAACGTGTAGATTCTATGGTTAGAAATAACCCAGAAAGGGAGGAGGGCATGAAGCTTCTGGTGAAGCAAATAGATCACACGGATGATTGCTATGTTGAGGAGTGTTTGAGAAAAGCTGGTTACGATAAGCTGAAAAGTGAGGTGTCTAGAGTAAAGAATGTGCCAGAGAACTACTTCTTTGATGGCAAAGCTGTTGCGAAACCAGAAAAGGCAGACAAAATGGTAAGAAAAGTATTTCAATATTATCATTTGATTTTTGTACAGCTAACATAAAATCAAAAAATCTAATTGCCCACTGAGCAGGCCATGCACTCTTGTGAGTTTGATTGTATATTGAACTCTTGGATGAAAAATGGAGCAACCGTGGAAGAAGCAATTGGCATTGTGCTTTTCCGTGCAAGAGAATGCAGTGGGCCCCCACTATTCTGTGATGCAATGATTAGTACCATCACAGAGTCGAAATACTACGAAGAAGTATGTAGTGAAAATAGCACTCTTAGTAGCTACAAATTCTTAGTTAGGTATTGCTGTGCAAAGCAAGGGTTGGATTTCAATACTGCCAAAGACGTTGGCAGCTCTGGTGGCACAAGACACCATAAATCATCTGTCCCACCACTCAACCATACAGATGAGAAGCGTTGGACTACACACATAGCAGAAGTTTGCTCTGTTTACTCCAAATTAATGAATGATGTTGCTTCAAAAGAGGGCACCTTGGATGGGACACTTGAAAGGTTAACTCTAGCATCAAACTGTCAGTTGGAGATACAAAAGGTACCCTTTATAGGACCATTACGTAGTGGGGAATTATATCAACTCTTGGTTCTTGTTCGTTTGTTGCCTGAAACTTATTATCCTTACTTGCCTTTGCATTGGGAAGGTGGTGTAAAAAAATTTCTCATAAAGTACATGAACGTGGGCAAATCTAAACCTTCAAATCTCCTTGACCTGAATGCTTCGATAGTTCATGATTTGAACACATCCTACAACTCTACCAACATAACCAGCAACATGATTGAGAATATGATGTGCATTAATGCACGAACACAAGAAGGAAAGGATATTTTCATGGAAGTATCACATTATGTTGGGGGAACTGTATCCCCAGACAGAAAATGTTATATCAATGGCACAGTGAGTGAGCGCAATGTGTTTCAAAATTTTTATGACTTTCATTGCAATGGCAGTTACGATTGGAGACTGGATATGTACAATGGTAAAAACATGGTACCAATTTTTGGTAAAAAGGTGAAGAATCCATTTTTTGAGTGGGATTTCGAAAATGGATATTTGCTATTCAATTCAATTTAATGTACTAGAAAAGTTTTACTGGGTCTAACATTCTATTTCAATGTTCCTCCGTTTTGATTTGTTTCTTCAATGTAAGCATGAATAACCTTCATGGTGTATGGTGAAAGAGGGCCATCTGAAGTTCTGTTTTTGTTCATGAACTGTGTATACAACGCAATGCCACAAAATTTTTTGTGACGATCCTTTTCTTCTAGTTTCATACCAAACTTGTCTACAGCAAATTGAGTTAAAACTGAATGTTGCACTTTGCAATTTTTTTCAGGTACGTCATTTGCCACAAAACATTCTCTCAGGCAAAAAATAATTGAATCCTCATCTTTTGGTTTCTTTTGCCAAATCATTTGTTGGTTTGCCTCAGCTTGCAATTGTTGATAATCATTACTCACTTTGTTACCCTTCTCTAAAATTGCCTGTTTTCTTTTCTTGTTGTCGCATGTGCTCAATCGAACGTTTCTGTCAAGTGTATACATAAATCTTCTTATTTTGGAAGTCATTTTTTTGTAAGCATAATGCATGAACAGTGTGAATTCTTTCGAGTGAGTCTTGAATAAATTTTCTTGTGGGTTCCATCGTATTACAGCCTCTGAATGCTGGTTGCTATTGTCCACATATGCCCCAACACCTTTACGTACACAATGAAGAAGTGGTCCACTGATTGTCATGATCTTGCCAACCCATGTATTCATGAGATAATCTGACATTTGTACATCCCTTAATGGATTCTCAATTTTCTTGAATCTGTAAGGAAGATTAATAGTTTGCAACATGCCTCCAACGTACAGAGCACCATCGGTTTGAATGGATCCATCAGTGTTATGACGATCTCCAACTCCATAAACTATTGTCGAAGAAAATTGAACTTCCTTTTGCTCAATTATGTCTTTAACGTAAGTATATGAAAGAGGCAACTTTTCTTTCGCTGCATTGGTAGCTACATCTCTTGCCAATTCCCTTGACAGATAAACTCCCTGAGATGCTGGGATGGACATAACTTCTTCGCAGAGTTCTTTCTGCCTTGCTGAGGTTGGAATCATATCATGCAATCGTTTGGTTTCACTTTGAATGAACCTCAATAAACGTTGGCGGGTTATTTCTATCTCATTTTGGTCTGTTTGTTCAGTTGGTATGGTTTTTTTAAAAGCTTGCGGGCAAGGAATTTCCTCTTGTTCAAAGACATAAATGAGGATACCAATTTGTATCAAAATGCGTGTCAACGTCCAGTCTTGCGTTGCATTTTCAAAGAAATCAATTAGAATTTTGTTCACTTGTTCGGTGTAAACTCTCACGTTTTCTGATCTTTCCACAGACCCAACATATGCTTTGACGGCATTGCATGTATGACTCTTGCATTGGTGAGGCAAAGTCCCCATGTAGTTCTTGGTGAGAAATTTGTACGTACTGCTCCAAATTTTATTCTCCAATGCAATTATTTCTTCTATTGGCACGTCAGTTTCACCTGCTTTTGCTTTCAACTTGATTATCCCACTTTGAATGACTCTGTCAGCATACAAAACTGCATACATAGTAATGTTACAGAATTGTATGGCAGTCAAGATAACACCTTTATCATTTGTCCAAACTGTCAAGCAAGCATTAAGTAGTTGACCAGCATTATCGATTTGCAACACAAGTGGGTGGTATGATTTCTTGAATTTCTTGATTTCATCGTTTTTGATTGATTGAAAAAACTCTGCATGATCTTGAATCTTGAGCAGCATTCATATTTGAGGTGTAATGTCCACCAACAACGTAGGATGTACTGTCTCTGCTTACTTTTTTGTTATTTTCACTTTGCAATGAAACATTATGACTGAATGAGAGAAAACTATGCTGCAAAAAATCACCTGGTTCGAGCTTCAGCGGTATTTGGACCCTGCATTTTGAGGCATCATAGAAATGCTCTAATCTTCCAGACATTGCAAGCTTGTGATGAAGTGTGATTGCATCATCTGTATATAGATATGCCTTGAATCTGACTGAAGACTTTAACATTCCATTTGAGGACTTTCTTATCCATGGTTTCATTGATATGTGTTGCAGGACACCAGCAACGGAAGGTACATCGCAATTATTCTGCACCGTGTCATCATCATCACCACTTTCTTTGTTCATCTCATCTATTTCATCTGATTTCCTTTTATTTCTTGATTTTATGTCATTCTTTTGAATTTGCATTGACACCAACGAGATGTTGTGAAGATCAGAACCTGGGTTGATTCCATACTTAGCATACAGGCCCTCTCTATTGATATTTTGGTGTATTTTTCTTGCAACACTCTTTGTCGCAATAACACCACCAACATTATGAGCATTTAATTTTGCATTGGCCATCTCATCAATTGCCTCTTCATACATCTCTCTTGGAGGTTTGCTAGCAGCAAGTGTTGGATCGGTGGGTGTGAACTTTTTTTCCACAGCTCTTCTTTCTTGACTTGACAAACGTCCATAAGGTTTACCGTTCTTTATGTGACGACACTGATTGAACAATAGCAGAGTTGCAGTCAGATATTTTGGTGGATTTTCCATACATAGTAGCTGTATCTCTTCCAATGTAAACCCAACTGCAAACTCTGTCGGACATCTGTGGTCTTTGAATGCTTGGCATATTCCTTCAATGAAGATTAGTAAGTGATGACCATTTTTTTGGAGGCATTTAGTGACAGGTGTAACTGCCGTTTGACTATTCCCAAATTTCATTTCAAATGCAGGTGGCTGGTGTGGCTGAAAAGTCTTTCTGAATAGCCCAGATCTCTCATTTTCGCCTTCACAAGTTTCGTCACCTTCTAGATTGATCCACTCCAATTTGGTAATTACAGTGACATTATTTTGAACAGATTTTTCTATTACGATGTGTTTCTTGATCTCACTTGTTTCAATTTGTGCTTCGTACTTTCCCATAGTATCATAACATAGATATTCTGTTGTCTCTCCATCACTATCAGTGTGAAATTCTTTTTTCAAATATGATTTGTCCGCAGTCCTTGGGTATGATTTTTGGAGCTTTCTTCTATCAGGCGAAGACATAATTGGACCATGATATTGAACTTTGTCATCTTTCTGACTGACGTACTTGGATTGGAATGCTTCAATAAATGGATGTTATAAAAATTGTAAGTACAAATGGAGTTCAGTGATAATAAGGATGGATTTTAATGTTTGTTAGTCTTACATTTGTCAACTGATTCTTTGTCATTGTTAGTACTGATGACACTATTATCATCCTTACTACTGCAGTTGCTGACACCAAATGTATTCTCAATACTTCCTTCATTGTCACTTGAGTCGGTTACGCTACTTTTGCTACCACTGCTGCTGCTGCTGCTGCTGCTGCTGCTGCTGCTGTCGTTATCGCTTGAGCTGTGACCGTTGTTATTGTAGTCAAACCAGCTCTCACTGTCACTTCTGGCATTCTGTACAACATCATTCTTGTATGTTGTGCTTTTCAAAGCATTCGGGGACATCCCATCATGAGAGGCATCTTGAATTTCTCTGTTTGACTCGAGGTCCGGCTTGTTGTTGCTATTTTCTTTGACATTGCCAAATAAAGTTTTGCTAATTGCCTGTGAGACTTCAACTGACATTTCTCCAAACTGTGGGTTTTGTTCAATGTGATTATCTATTCGTTGCTAAAAAGATGCTTGTGACTGTTCTCTTTCTCTATTCCGATACTCAGATACAGACAAAAATCCTTCAACTTGTCCATCTGCAAGCTTATAAGAACAAAATTCTTGGAAACACCTTCTGCCTGGAATGTTTGTCAACTTGTCATTAACCAAGGTCTTAATCCTTCGGAATTTTGGCGATAGAACACTGTCATTCAAAGTGCCAAAGGTAGATAGTGTAATGGGATTTTGAGGACTGTTTTTTTGGTCAATTCTGAGAACTGTGGCATTTGTAAGGAAATTGGCATGACCGAAGAATCCTCCATCATAATACTGAACAACATCACCAGGACAAAGAGTTTCCGTTTGTGTTGACTCGTCAGAAGATGAATAAGTTGGTTTACTGTCAACATTTGTTTTTTCCATACCAGATGATGGCTCCGATTGTTTCATTGTATTTTCCCGAATGTGACCAGTAGATACACTGAGATTACAATCTTCATGATCTAAAACATTACTTGATTTGTTTCCCAGCACCAAAGAAGGAGATTCTTTTGTGTCTACAATGTCACAATCGTACAGATCACAATCATTTATTTTCTTTTTTGAGGACACAACAACTTTAGTGCACTTGGATGGTCGGTTTTTTGGTATGGCACAATGGATTTTGGGAATGATAGACACGTGATTGTCAAGATTGTCAGTTTTCAAAGATGACATTCTGGTTGATCGAGCCTTGCCAGACACAATGTCAGAATACGATGCAGTGTCAGAAAGCCCTTCCTTGTCAGGAGGATCCTTGTACTCAACAGAAAGAGGAGAATAATGATTTGTGGAGGAAGCCTGGCTTGCACTTGGGGGTTTGGCCTGCGGTGGGATCCTGGGAGGAGAATCCTTCTTTGAGTTTAGGTGCCACATGGTGAACGGGGCAAAACCAACAAAAATTGAATTTTAATTATTGATCTTATGAGCACTTGATTGTTAGTGCGTATTCGACATGAAAAATAAAAGTTGATTTTGGATGTTTCTATGGGGAATCAGCAGTATATCACACTGACGTAATAATCAAATTGACGTACTTGGTTCATGGATTCTGAGTGATATGTGTGGCTATGGCTTGTTATTGGGTGTTGGGCGACAGACAGTAGGATGTGTGAGGTGTAATGTACAGTAAGTAGTTATTACGTGGTATGTAAGACTATGTAATTCATTACCAGATAGGTACTTTTGTATATTTGCTCGAACATAGGGACAAAAAGATATTGGGACGGCTTTTTTTATATTGGGACGAAAAAAAAATATTGGGACGGAAGTTATTGGGACTATCGTCCAAAATAT
>JALLOT010001229.1:0-15715 GCA_036939595.1 Thalassiosira livingstoniorum | reverse complement strand
GATCCATGGAGGTTTGTTTGCTGGGTTCATCATCAGTCGATTTGAAAATTGTCTTTTTGGTCTTGGATTTAGTCCGCCAAGGCTTCTTATGAGCACGACCAAAAATGCAATCAATGCAAATAGGTAACAAAGAACGAAGAGATGCCAAACGTTGAGGAATCTTGTTTTTCTCTGCCAACACAATGAGATGAGGGAACAGAAGAAGATGGAGTCTCCATTGATAACTCATGAGTTCCTCTTGCAATGGAGATAAGTGCTGAGGTTGCCAAATGGAGGCCAACTGAGCATCGGAAAGAAGCCTAGCCTGATCCTCAAACTGAGCATTAGTGCAAGGAGTGACTGCCATGTCAGGAGTTGTGCTGTGATTCAGCATTTCAAGATCCACCAGCATTTGTGTTCCATCAAGTTTTTGAATTCAATACTTGGTCACCTCTGAAACACGATCTGTGCCAAGGAAAGTCACCATGAAGTTATTGCCTTTACCGTCATTGAATTTGATGGAATCTCCAACCTCAAAATTAGCTATGACCAACTTATTGAAGTACTTTCTTGTCGCACCAAAACACCATTGAACGGAGTCATTATAGACAGAAGACATCAACAAAGAGAATGAAGAGAAGGCCTTAATACCAGTGTTGAAGCCGCATTGTGAAAGCCCATTGATGGCAGACTGAAAAGTTTGCCAATAACGCTGACCATCCAGGAGTATGACACTAATAGGATATGTGACATATATGTTGAAATTTTGTATTGGGGTATAAAAACACCATAGGCCGCAAAAAATTACTGTCTTGATGACGTTTTGATGACGTCATAAAGAAAATTTGTCTTTTTCAATGAAATTAGTGAATTTCATTTAGTTTTAGAATTGTTGTACCTGTCAAAAACTACCGTACCCTGATTTACACCTGTTTTCAGAATTTGATCTGACTTTCAAGAACACCGAAGGCTGCCTAGATGATGTCTGATCATGTTTTATTGTCATACTCCTGCGACCATCCCAGTAAAATACATGAGAAGTGTACCCCTAATCAATGCCTGTTCCCTTGAACGGCAAAGAAGACAAAGAACTGCTCTGAGGGTAGTTCATACTCAACCGCCAAGTTGACAAAATGTTAACCGGCAAAGAAGGATGATACACACAGTCCTTAAGGACAAATGTGTGTCATACTCCCTCATTGTCCAATGTAGAAAGATGGACAGTTCCCATCAAGGTGCTGTCATTGGAGCTAGTTGCTGTTTCAACATGAATGCTGTACGGAATGAGTGACCCCGTGAAAAGAGACTTACCATTGCATATGTGGCCAGTTGCACTGTTGTTGTACACCCAAAGAGAAGTGTCCGTATCAAAGAATGCTGTGACTGATTGATCCCGTTCTTTGATAGTAGTGAAGGCCTGCACCAAAGAAGAGGTAGCCTCAGCAGACACGAAAGAAGGCAGTGGACCATTGTTTCCAACAAACTTGGATCAAAGTTTAGTCCTCCAATGAGCAAAGATTAGCCAAGACATTCTCCGGCTGCATTGCATGACCAAGATGGAATAAATAGATGTGACAATCAACAATACACCAACACCACTCACAAAACCATCATGTGGCTTCCAAGGAGGACTGAGGAACACATCACAGTATGCTGCTTGAAGAACACAATAGACAAAGTATATTGTCTTGCACTGATACGCCACAATCAAGTCAGAGCCAAAAATACCAAGGAAATGCATCCAATATGCATTTGTGGAATACTCTTTCCCGTGTCCCATTGTATTTTTTTCTGGAACAGGGG
The DNA here is from genome assembly GCA_036939595.1 of Thalassiosira livingstoniorum. Lineage (NCBI taxonomy): Eukaryota > Bacillariophyta > Thalassiosirophyceae > Thalassiosirales > Thalassiosiraceae > Thalassiosira > Thalassiosira livingstoniorum. Next base: position 13,933 of record JALLOT010001229.1, on the reverse strand, counting down.
AATCTTCTCTGCTCAAGTGTCTTCTAAAAGCAACAAGTTTAGGCTTTGTGCACTTTTGCACATGTTGAATGGCAACTCATACAATGCTATCAATTATAATATTATCATCACAAAGTTTTGTGTCTTTCAGTTTCTACTATGAATATTTATTGGCATTTCCATGTGCAAATGATTGCATAACTTTCTTTGTTGTAGTAGTACTAATAAACAATAAAAAAATGCTTTTTTTTGTATGAGTCATAAAATAGTACATCTATTTTGTAGAGTTTGGAAACATTCTATTTTAAAAAGAAAAGTACCTCAGCCAAGTCAGCAGGATCAGGAGCATTGCAATGAATGCACTGATGTTTATGCAAATTTAGTTTGCTGATCTTTGACTTATAATAGCAAAAGTATCAGGAACGCATGACTTGTATTTGCCAAAAGGTTATGCCTGCTAATCAAGAAATCGATTTCATTCTGCTCAATCTTGTTGAGATCAGATAGCAGCCATAGTGCGAATTCCAAACAAAAGATACATACTATTTTTCATCACCAAACTAAGTTGAAAATGTTGAACAGGCTATGGTCAATCCATCTTTGCACCTTTTCCCCCACCATTTTGATTCCTCGCTCCAATGAGCTCTATTTCATCATCACTGGTTGGCATCTTGGTAGGTGTTGATTCAGGTTGAGATTGGTACATAGCATTCTTCGTCTTTTCCTCTTCCAATGCCTTTTGTAGTTGCTGAATGGTTGTTGTATATGACATTTTAGCATCTTCCAGCTCCTTTGCAATATTTTGATGATGCCCCTCTGATGTTGCAAGAGCAACAGTCAATTTTTCACTTGTTGCCTTGTTGAATTCCAGCTATTTCTTTTGCTGCGCAATCAGAGTAGCATTTTATGCATCAACAACGAAAGGTCTCATAATTTCTTTCAACGCTTCCTGAACTCCGCTGCAGTGTCGTAAAAAGTGTTGGGCAGGAAGGAAACCACGTTTATCTTTAGTGCGGGCTGCTTCCGGGTAGGCAGTCATCATCATACGTAAATCCTCTTCGCGGACACGGTTGCCCTTCTGAAAGATAAGATGCAACGGCATACAACCGTAGCCGTCCACAGGGGGAATGCGAGCCGCCTCTGGACAGCCATTGAAAATGAGCTCTAAAATCCCAGGTGCCAATTTTCCTTGTCCAGCCATAACACATGCCCAGTGAAAGGGAAGAAATCCATTTTTGTGTTTCGTACTAACTCCATCAGGGCCTCCCCCGAGACACCACCACCAGCAAATAATATCCAATGAAGAGGCAACCATCCACCATTGCTTGCGGTTTCAGCCGCTCGGGGATTAGCCCGGATCAATTCCCGCAAAACTTGGGTGGGGCACTATATTCGCAAGCGTTGCGGAGAGGTAGAACACCCTTCTCGCCCACAACTGCGGCTTGTTCTGGATTGGTTTGAAGGCACTCTATTACAGCGCTCCATTCCTTGTCTCTAATTAGTCCGTCCATGACTGCTGTGCAAGTTGTTATAGAAGTCTCGCTCGTGGTGGAAGGGTGGAGTTATGGAGCTAGAGCAGCGTTGATGCCAAAGGCCAAAGGCTGGATGCCAGATGCCTGGATGTTGAAATTGAGCATCATGCGTCATTGTGGGCAATTAAAAACTGGGCGAAATCTGTCTCGATTCTTGATCCATGCATTTGAGCTTTTCATTTGAGTTTGAAGGTATTCTATTTCGCATCATGGAAATGTTACTTAATTCACGACAATTACCTTTAAATTAGTATCATTTTTTTTAGATTCGATGACCAAAAATAATAAAGACAACGCCACCCAACACCCAACAACACCCCAAATAATAAACCTCACCAATTACAACCATACCATATCTACTTTACACTCAATCACCAACCCCTCCAAAACCACAAACCAGCTATTGTACTCCGTAACATCCAGAGNAAACCACAAACCAGCGATTGTACTCCGTAACGTCATCCAGAGGAAGTCGTAGACGCGCCATACCTAGTAGCCCGATCCTGCCGTCATCATCACTTGGGAGTGTGACTATTGTACAACACCGCAAATACGCGGGGATGAAGGGGATGATGGGGATTCGTCTCTTCCACAAGAGTGCCCGTGCAGTGCAATCAGTACGACCAGTACGGCCAGTTCGACCAGTCCGACCAGCACGAACGGTGCCACAACGCTCCTCGTCATGGCGATACGATAATCTTGGAGGTCTTGGACCGATGCCTATGATTGTCTCTCGTTCCAGTTGGAATACGATTGGCAGTTGGACTGGGAATGGCGGGTGGAATGCTGGCTGGAACAGTGGCCATGATCCTCCCGCCAATCACAGTCATGGGGTATCGGCTGCCAAGAAGTTTTCCTCACAGTCCCTCAGCTCCGACAGCGACGACAACGACGACCAACAACCACCAACAAAACCAACAAACTCAAAACAATCAAATCAATCCGCACCAAATTTAGGAAAGTACGCCATCCCCTCCCGCTATCTCACCGACCATCCCTACAACAACATCACACCGCACATTGCCTCATTGGTCGGGCGGGATTTGCACTTGAGAAACAATCATCCCATTGGCATTGTGAGGAGGGTGATTCAAGACTATTTCGATGGGTTGAGTAGGCCCCATGTCCCTGCCAACAATGGAGGCAATGGGGCCAATAATGAAAGCATTCGAAATGTCTACCATGAACACAATTCCAACACTCACGAAAATCTACTCCATCAAATAACGTCTTCCTCCAACCTAAACCCCCATCAAACTTCCAACCTCCACGAATTAAAGTCCCGTCTCCACCACCATTCCCTCACTGCCCCCCCACTCTACCATCACTACAATGCTGAAGATCCCATAGTCACCACCACCCAATGCTTTGACGATTTGCTCATACCTCCCGATCATCCGGGGAGGAGCCCGAGCGATTCGTATTATTTGGATGAGGGACGGTTGTTGAGGACTCATACGAGCGCTCATCAGAGTCAGCATTTGAGGCGCGGTACGGCACGGAAGGAAGTAGAAGGAACAAAAGAGACAGCAGAAACGGAAGAGACGGAAGAGACAGATTTGCCAGTGGATGCCTTCCTCTGCAGCGGGGATGTCTACCGTCGAGATGAAATAGATGCCACTCATTATCCGGCATTTCATCAGATGGAGGGGGTGAGGTTGTTGCCTCCGGAGCTTATGGCGGGTGCGGAGGACTACAGTCGCTTTTCTGGAGAAAATGGCGGAAATAATGATGGAATGAGTGGAATGAGTGATGGAGGAATGAGTGACATGAGTGATGAAGAGTGGTTGAATAGCGTGGAGTGCAAACTGGTCGAGTACGATCTCAAACTGGTCTTGGAAGGCCTCATGGACCATTTGTTTGCACGTCCCGGTGCCGTGCTGGAAAAGAGATGGAATGTGGACTATTTCCCATTTACCTCCCCCTCCTTCGAATTAGAAATTTATCACAAGGGGGAATGGATGGAAGTGCTCGGTTGTGGAGTCATTCATACCGATGTGCTACGCAAAACCTATAGATTTAACGCTGCTACAGAAAAGAGGAGGGGATGGGCCTTTGGTCTAGGTCTGGAACGACTGGCAATGATATTATTTCAAATTCCGGATATTCGTTTGTTTTGGACGGAGGATCGACGGTTTCATGATCAGTTTGATGGATTGATTGGTGATGATAATGGTAGGAAGGGAAAGGATTGGAGAAATGTAGTATTTCAAGAGTATAGCAAGTTTCCACCAGTCTACAAAGACATTGCCTTCTGGACTGAGAGCAGCACCAGCAACGATACCTCCACCATCTCCCAAAAAGATTCTGCATTCGTCGAAAATGATTTCTTCGACCTAGTGCGATCCACAGCCGCCTCCTCCTTCCCCAAAACGCCCGACCTCGTGGAAAAAATAACGCTAATTGATTCTTTTACTCATCCCAAGACCCAACGGCATTCGAAATGTTATAGGATTACGTATAGGAGTATGGAGAGGAGTTTGACAAATGAGGAGGTGGATGAGGTGCAGATGAGGGTTAGGGAGGGGGTTGGTAAAGAGTTGGGTTGTGAGGTTCGATGATGACTTGATGGTGTGGTGTGTATGTGATGTGTGATAATGCAATGGTTTTGTAGCATGAAGTGGTGTTTCACTGCAGTTTGAAAGCTGATTGGAAATTACAATGGTACCTTAAGCTGATCCACCAATTCTTCTTGCCTTCCTCGCTCCTTGCTTTTGTGTATTGTGTTTTTTCTAATTCTAAAAATCTATCACAATGGCAATGCGAAGTCTACAGGTTTAGTGAAACATGCTTCTGAAATTACACTGATTAAATTCAACGATGTAGATCCGTCCATCTTTCTTAATATAGCTCCAACCGTGGGATTGGTAACAAAAGTCAATCCACAGGGACAATCATTATTATTAATTTTTTCGTCATGTTTGGGAAAGGAAATGAAGTTCGACCTACGATAGTGGGGGTGGCCATTAATTGAAACCAATAAATATTTCTGACACAATGAAATAAAAGATCAATTCTGCAATGCCAAAATTTTGAGTTGTTGGAAGGCAGTTTCAGTTGCTGTATTAATTTATGTGTTTTTGTTTCAATCATGATGAACAGAGAAATAAATATCCCATCAAGTGCTCAACACGTTGCCTCAACATGTGGGTTTTGTTGCTGAATATTCTCATCTTCTCATAGAAAAGCAACCAATGAATCAATTGGCCACAAAAAAGCCTTTCCCTTCCGCGTAGAGGATGTGACATTCTTGATCTGTGATTATAGTTGTTGCGCTGGATGAAGTCTTTATCATTCAATACACTTTTGGCAATTTCACACACTTCAAAAGATCCCTAACAATGTTAAACAATTATTATCAATTTACCCATTGTTATCTTCATTTGTCACTTCTGCAAAATAGAACATAAGATCTCACTATAAAGCACAAAAATATGATATGTGTCAAGTTTTCTACTATATCATAATTGCCTTGCTCATTTGAAGCAAGATTTTGTAGGTTTGGAATTTATGTGTGTTGATTAATGCATGGGTGTTGAGGTGGTGTGAAATATGGATATGGTATTTGACCACCACAATAATTTGTGATCCATATTATTCATACAGAATAATTTTTAGTGGTTGTGTTAGGGGTCACCATATCTCAGCTGGTTGACAGCAACTTTCCAATTCCAGAGGAGTCCTAGGGATTGGGGCCCCCTGATGAATGTTTTAGGAGTAAGTTTCTAAGGAATTTGAATCCAAACAATTTGTGTAGGATAAAAGGGATTTGCTGCCAATTGTTTGCTTAAGATTAAAAAGTTTGTGTTAGGTGTTCAAGATTATTCCATGAGCACAATCCTTAATAGGATTATTTCCTTCCTTTTTTCCAATATTGGAGTTACATTGGCACATGAAGGCAAAATATGAAAACAGAATTAAAAAACGGTTTTGAAATCACACTTAAGTAAAATGAAATTCTCTTAAATCTAACTACTTTGGTATTTTCAATGATACACAGGAATAAATAATAGAAAAGAATGTATAATAATCATGATATCTATGCTTGTCCATTTTCCATATTGATTATTTTTCTAGAATTTTGCATTTATTCCACTCTTCATTCAACAACAGGAAAAAAGAATTGTAATACACTTTGATTGCTGGGAGAGAAGGTGAGAAGGCAGGTAGACTAGTAGAACCCCTAATAAGAGTACAATGATAAACAAACATTGGAAAGGAGTACAATAATTTTATTTTGATTTTACCAACAATTAACCTACAATGGATGGGGCATATAATGGAGTGTGAAATAGATACATAATACATAAGTACATACAGCATTCTCTTTTACAAGATTCACATTTTGTAGCATGATAATAATAATAATGTTTTGATATGAATAGATAGCACCTACCATTTTTTGTGTGAAGCACTATTCTACCTACCTACTTATCTAAATTCTACTGTTAACCTCACCTTTTGAGCATGAGAAACCAAAAATGCAATGCGCAAGTAAAGCATGTATGAACGGCTTGATTGGAGTGAGAGCATGATCAATGGACAATAAAAATTAGAAGTAAGAGGTAGAATAAGATCTATGTATGAGATCAAATTCAAAATATTTTAAAAAATGTAAATACCAACACATTTTTCTTATGAATTCTCCCAAACGCAAATTCTGTGTGATATTGTATGAGAAAGTATGAGTTAAGTGATAATAATTGTACTGTATATATTACTACTATGTAAATTACTTCCGTGGAAAACCAATTATATTCAAACCAAATGTCAAATTTGAAAAAAAAATGATGTAAAAATAATACAGAGGAAATCTTTGGTGTTTCCTTGTGAGACATCTGTCTGAAAAGAAAAAAATGGCCAGATCCCAACACTGAGTCTATGGTGTGATACTCAAATTGTATATCACTATACCAAACATTGTGTTTGTTATCTCTGTGTCATAATTAAAATCTATACCTATTTCAAACAATTGTATATTGTATCTATTAAGTATACTTATTTCAGTAGTACTTTGAATTATTTCACTTTAGAACTTTTATTTTTTTCTGGTGTCCCACTTCATTTACCCAACAGAGGTACAATTACAAGGGAACAAATGGGACACCAAAGTTCCTTCTTCAAGAGCTGCTAAGTATCCTGTTAACATAACACAATCTGATGACTTTCCCTCAGAGTCCAATTGATTTATGTTGAAGCAGGCAGGGTATTATGTACAATAATAGACATCTTATCTGTGTCTAAGTGGCTTGTAAACATGTTGGTAATAGATTTATTATGTAGATGAAACCAATTCTTATTAATATTAATAATTTACAAAATAATTACTTGGTAAAATGAATAACATTTACTGTCATTTGAATAATTATCCAGGATGGAACCATTCTTTGTCCATTTATCTGTCTCATCCTTTTTCTTTGGATGATCCTGGTATGTGCCCATTCTTTGACCCAAAATTGAAACAGACCACATCTCCATTATCATTGGAGTTCATGTATCTCTTTCTTTCCACTGTCTGCATTCTGTACCATAGCCACTGAATTCTTTTTCTGTGGCTTTTCACTCTCCACTTCTCTTTGTTGCTGTTTCCTTCTATTTCCTCACTCTTTTGTGAAAATTCCACCCCCTCACAGTAATTTCTAATGCTCATTTTATGTGGAACCTTGTGGTTGTTCATAAAGTGAGTGTCCCATCCAACACTGTCAGATATTTATGATTGCCCATCACTACTTGATTACTAAGGTTGTCCTTCATTTTCCTGTACTTTCCATAATTCATAATTTTACCCACTAATAAATATTGAAACCAGTACTGCATTTTCCATGTATTCCTCTTTCATCTTTGCCTAATTTACTGTTAGATCTTGCCCTGCTGCTGGTGAGTTCTTCTTGAAATATTCTTTAATCAGCCCTGGTTCCTTTCCATAAATGCCACCATAAGTTTTCATCACTTTGATGAGTTCCATAAACTCTGTAGTCAGTGTTTCTAGCCAGAGTATCTTGATAATACAAATATTGAATCAATTCTTTGCCTGTGTTAAAGCATAAACCCCTTTTTGTTGGTCACAAAATTACCAAACACCAAATATTCCTTCAAATCAACAACAGTATTTGCACCATGTCTTGGGTTGCTTTGATGGCAGAAAATACTGTTGCTTACTTCTCAAATGTTTGGAGCACTGATCATACTTCTTCACAATGCATTCAAGGAAGGCTTTCTGCTTTCTCATGTTATTCACACCTAATAGTAATGGCTGCTTATTGTCTTCTTTCATGTTGGCTCCCAATGGAACTAATGGTACCACCACATCTACTAGAGCAAGCTCATGTGCTCTGTCCGATATCCAAGCCTCTATTGTAGTTGGGTTGCAAATAGTTGGCAATTTTTCTAGTGATTTGCTGAATAATGCTTCAAAGGATAGTCCACCATAATCAAACACTCATTTTCTTCTAAGGTGAGGATCTTTCTCTTGAACTCTGACTTGATCTTCTTAATTCCCATGGCCAGTTTTTACCATGATTATATCAGCCCCTTCACTCTTGCTTCTCATGACCAGACATTATCACAATGATTGGTTTTAAATAATGGTGAAGAATCATTACTTGTGAACTCTGTCTGCTTGACCAATAAATTCCTGTTTAGAGTTTAGATTACCATAGTATTAGTTCCTGGGTTGCATGTAGTAACAGAGATTATTTAGTATTTATGATTATGAGTAGTATTTCTATTGTATTTTGTAGCCATTTATTGGCTGGTCCACATACCAGATATTATGTTTCTTAAGAGATGATGTGTCAAGCTTCTCTTGTATCTTTTGTTCAGAGGGGCAGCAGACTGATTAAAACAAATGGCATTTTTTGAAAGATTATGTATTCATCCTAAGTTTTCCAGTACTTAATTAGAACAGTAACAAAAGGGTTTGTTAAATGATAACAAAAGCTTGTTGCTCAGACTGTTCCCTTGAAACTTTTTGAAGACAATCTTGGGTTGTTGAGCATGGGTTTCAATAAGCTGATGTGAAAGGTTACAGTTAAAAATAAACTCATACTCATAATATGCTATCAATAAAAGAAAATGCAAGATGTGAAGAGGCATGGGCATTTGGTTAAATCTTGTAGCTTTGAATGTTTGCTAGATATTTATTTCAACATTGATATACTAAATTATTGATGGTACATCAATTATTGATTATTGTCAAAATGGAAAGTTTGGGTATTTGGTAAAGAAACAAAAGAAGAAACAGAATAAAGTGAGAACAAGAAGACTGAGAGATTAAATTGTTGTAAACTGATGCTTTTCTCTATTGTTTCTAGAAAATTCCTATGAGTGTAACTACACTCACTGTTTAAACATTGATCTAAGAACAATTTGAATTCAAAATTTGAAGCTTGGGATTTTCAAAGCATTATTCATGCAAATGGGTAGAAGTAACATTTTGAACAAATTATTTCCTATAGATATGCTTTGAACTCTCATCTATCAGATGTCTCAGGACTACAATGTTTTAAATTTCAACTTTCAGGTAGTGATTCATATCATTATCTACATCAATACAGACTCAGCAATTATCTTGATTGACGCATGTGTGTCATCTTTCTGAAAAAAAAACTCTGTCTCAAATCCTGATTTCAAGGACTTTTTGGGGTTCTGGATGGAACTTTAGATTCAACAGTCTGTCTGTATTACTGTCTTCCCCTAATCAGCCAAAGTTTTTGATTCCATCTGATTATTGAGATAATGACAATCAGGGAAACTTCTGGAACCCATTCATTGCCACTGTGGAACAATATCTGAGTCTGCAGTCCATGGATGGTGCTAATACTATGTCCCTTCACTCATCACTTGCATATGAGTGCACTGAAATTGTGACTATTTATTGCATGCCAAGTGGCATGAGAAATCAATGCCACAAAACTTCCAAATAACACATTCAACTCCAACTCATGAATTATTTTTGCATTGTTTGCTGTTGTTGCCCTCAGCAGTAGCAATTGTTGTATCAACAACCCCCCAAGGGGGAAATGTAGCAGAAGGAGATTGATATTCTATTGTGCCTTTGTGGTACTTAACATTAAATACTTTGAGTTTTGAGCTAATGCATTTACACAAATCAAATGCACTTTAAAGTGATCAAATTCTCAAATCAACATTTTAGTTATAAAGTGTGAAACAAACTAAATGTTGCAATGGTTGTCTACTAGTTACCTGATATCAAAAAAACATCCTATTGCATCCGCTCATTCCATTAAGCCCCATCAAATGCAATGAATGGTAGATGATGATCAGATGCTATTATTTTGATGCATAACAAGAAATTTGTGTATTTTCTTTTACTCGCATTGCATTATAAGGTTTAACAGTGTCAATACATTACTAGCAAATTTACTTGTAGGTCCATTCTCATATTGAGTCCCAAAAAGGTTGTCTAGTAGACATCCCTAGTTAACTTTGATGGTTGATAGCTTCACCTAGGGTTAATTTTTTTTTCATGAAAATTTCACAACATTTTATTATAATATATTGGAGCAGGTGTGAAAATTTCACAGAAGAATATTGGGTTTGAAGTTTTGTCAAAATATTTGTGCAAACCCATACTGGAAAAATGTGCCTTCTAGACTGACAGCACAAGTGACAAATATGGCAGCAATGAAAAAAGACGACATGACACCAGCCACCTGCAAAGCAGTTGTACTTTTAACAAGAATTTGTGTAGGAAATAGCATGTTCAATAACTAGGATGATCCAACTAAAAGGTCGAGACAAAGAAATGAAGTAATTCCTTCACTTGTTCTTCAAAAGTTCATCGTTTGATATAAGGTACTATTTTCTAGCAACATATTTTTAGTTTTGTGATTCTTTCTGAGTGCATTCATAATGTCATCTCTAGCTTGGGATTGTTTTGGCCTCCTGGGCTCTATGTATTTCCTGTTCAAAAATAGGGATGTTTTTATTTACTTTTACATTTAAATAGTGATTACATTAAAGAGATATAAAGTAATTCAAAAAAAGGAACGCACAATTATTCATGATCCTTTCTGTGGTAGGGTTGATGACTTACTCATGAATACTGCAAATTCTTGAATCAATCAAAGTCTTCTCAAAAAATATTTTTTTTTGTCCCCTGAACTTTGCTTTCAATGTTGTAGAGAAAACTAAACAGTCTTTGGATATCTTTACTGTCACCAACACAAAACAGAGCGCTGAGATGGGGTGCACTGGAAATTTTTTTGTAGTAGGATTAATTTAATTAGGAATATTAGTTTAAGTTTGACAAATGACCGTTGCAATTTATTAATTATAAGTTGTAACATTTGTTAGAGAAATCAGTGTTCAATTGATTACAATGTTCGGAGATGCAGATTGTAATCAATAATACAACAAGCTCTGTTGAATTTTCATTTTGTTTTATGTTGAGTATGTATTTGACTTGGAAGAAAACACAGACTTCCATTGCAAAGTCTTAGAACTAGAGAACAATTTTAAGTACAAATACCAAATTTTGTTCTTTGGTTGGTTTTAATGCATATTAATACTTCAGATTACAAAAAAAATTGTTGATAAGGGACAATGATTCAAAACTAATTATTATCATAGTTTTATGGCACATAGTCATTCCTGAACTGTAGTGAAAATATGCTAATCTTGCCATCGCCTCAAAAATATGGTCATTACTATTGATTTCTGATAATATAGCATCATGAATCTAAGAGCCGTAAAATGCTTGCTCCTCCTCTGAAGGTGGAGGATACCACTCAATCTTGACTTTGCTACAGAACTTACCACTCTTATCTGCCACCTTGAATAGTTCCCGACAGGGTTTCACTAGTGACAACTCATCTAGCATCAAACGGATGGGCACTGAATGTTTATTTTTCAAGGCATTGAAGAATTGTGTGAGCATTTCATCCATTGAATACGAAGGCCATTGCTCAAACTGAAAGATCTCAATGGAAAGGTCAGGACTGTCGGACCATCTCACGCCAACACAATGATGAGGGTTAGAATCCAGAGTGTAGCCAAGGCGACGAAAGGTGAGAGATTCACCCGATTCTACATCGGGAAATCCATTTCTTTCAGCAAGGTTGATTATATCTTTGGCCATCTCGATTTGATGCTTTGTAGGCTGAAACAAGCTTGTTTCGCCTCCTTCAGAACTCTCTTCCTCCGGTTCAGATGGCAACTGGAAAAAACGATCCGACACCTCGGGCGCTGGCCCATCCCAAAGTCCACGTGCTGCACTGTCTCCACAATAAATCACAGATTGCTCTCTCACTGCCTTATCCACATGAGACAAAATCTCCTCCTTCGTGAATTCATACAATGGGGGAAGCCCCACGAGCACGCCGTCATACACCAAGAAGTCATACACTGGGACAAAGGTAGCACGAACTACCATCGGCAACATATGGGATGGAATATCTTCCCCTACCTGAGAACCAATGCCCTTGACCAAATAAACTTTTCCCAATTCAACCTCCCCATCTTCGCGTTTTCCCCTCTGTACCATTAGTGTGCCGTTGGGAGCGATCTTAGCTATCCAAAATTCACCATGAACTCGCTCAGTGTCCCAGCATTGCATAAAGAGCGCCATATTCCTCAGTATCCATCGCCCTCCGGGTCCATCCTTATGATATCGCGCCATCTCTCCCAAACCGAATGTACACTCTAAATTCATCGCCATGGATGCGATAGTCATTTCCAAAATTGACCAGTTCTCCAAATTGGCTCCATACATGCCCACCTCAGAAGGTTTGATCTTGTACAAGGTAAAAATTTGTGCGTTGAGAGCTGCCACTCGTTCATCACTCCTTGGAAGTTGGAAAAACTCATCGAATTCCCCGGGAAAGACGGAGAAGCCTTCCATTCGATTGACGGAATAACGCAACATCATCCATATTTGATCAAGGAGCCTCCCATGCCCTTCGCGGATTTTACCGTCAGATGTATAATTAATGAAATTCAATCGAGATGTTTCCTTGGTTTGTTGTTCGGGAGTGAGAAATGGATTCAGGTTTTGGGGTTTGAGACCCAGAACTTCCGATTCTCCCGTGAGATGAAAGAGTTTCACTGCATATCTCCCATAGCTCCCACTGTTGGGATCTGCATTTCTCTTCCCATCAACGATGGAGGCAAGACGACCATTGATTTCTTTCCCCTTGGCAGAATTCAAATTAGTGATTTGAACGAGAGTTCCTTTTGTTTGAAGGAATTTGTGAATTTGACGCTTGCGGTGATTGCAGGCCGTAAGGAGCGAAGGAGAGGTTTGGCGGAGGGAGTTGAGTTCGGCAAGTGTGGAGTAGGTCAGGAGTTCGTTGAGTGTGTCATCTTTGAGGTCGTCAAAGCTGGCGTGTTCGTTTTTGTTGGAGGAGGACACCATGGTTGTGTTTGACATCATTCGGTGGTTTATTATTATATGAATTCGTTATAATATGCGAGTGGTTTGTTGTCTTGTATTTTCAGTCGAGAATTCTTCGAATGCATAAAATGAGTATGAAGAAGTATGAAGCTGCATGTGTGAGTTTATGCCATGATGGTTATGGTCAAACTACGAAATGGTGCTCAATGCTTGTGAAGCAATTCCAAGTCCCGCGAAATTGGCATGAAGAGTTTTGAAAATCTGGTGAAAATTTGCAATGTGGTGCAGCGAGTTGAAGGCGGTGTTTACTGTTTGCTTTAAGTGCTTTGTGCTTTGTTTGCTCCCTAATGATGTTTTGTTTCTTGTTGAAGAAATGTGAGAGCACGAATTGTTTCGTTGTTGTTTGAGCATTAGATGGTGCAAACTTTCCCACCAATGACAAAGCACAAAGACAGCGACTCTAACTCGTGACTTTGCAAATGTTGTTTTGATGGCAGTGATCCATAAAAATGAGCCAGATGTGGTAGGAGAAAGCTCAAAGCTCAGCAAAGAAGCCCAAAAGCCTGTTGTCCAATCATTTCTTAATTGTGTTTACAATATTGTACCTTGCCAGCTAAGTACATATTGTAGGCAGGATGGAGTCATTGCTTGTGAGAGAAGCAATGATGACAATTAATGATGCTCTTGATTAGGCGGTTTAGCTTACTGTGAAAACACAAGAGACCGTGAGACCGTGAATGAGACAGCGGTGGCCGTGGCCGGCCGAGGCCGAGCGACAGCTCGTGCCGACAGATGGGACATAAGTACTATCATACCATCATACATACTACTTAGGACCAAGTATTGTAGTAAAAGCTGGAACATCCCAGAGTCATGGATTTTCCGTGTTATTTTCATACAAGGACGTGAATTTAAAGGAAAAACGTGACGAATCAAGAAACGTGATGTAGTTCTGTGTAGTTAAATAATTGGTACACAGCAGCTCCGAGCTTCTTTCCCATAAAAGAATACTGACCTGGAGTAGATGGACCCGAAGTCGGAGTGTCAGGCTTGACACGCTGTCACA
>JALLOT010001228.1:0-15699 GCA_036939595.1 Thalassiosira livingstoniorum | reverse complement strand
GGAATGTCCTGTATATTGTCCGGTATGATTCGGGCCTGTATGATTCAACTATCTCGTAAGGTGAGGTTATAGTACGTACAGTTTGTGTATTAATTGAATAGTAATATAATGTATTGTCAGCAATTGTATGTACGATTAACGATTAAGGATCGTATGTATTGTCAGTGGTATTGAGTTGTACTCGTATGTACTTTCCACTAGTAAGTAGATACTACTCGTAGCTAGCAGTTTTCCTTCTCCCATTTCATTCGGTATTGTATCATGGTACTACTACCTACCATAGAGACATAAAGAAGACAAAGAACGTATTTTGAGACTCTAGAGATCATAAACTTGAAAATCCAAGTATTTTTTAGAATATGAATTGTTAGCTCTAAGATGTCTAGTTGCATCATGGGAAATACCACAGGGAACGGGGGACCCAAAGCCCAATGAATGACAATTTATTGACATGGGCCAACACTTGCAATAATTTTTGACAGATTTAAATATCAATCTATATAATTTTCTAAATGATTTCTGGATCTTGATGGTTTGATCTCTTGAGATAGCTTGAGATCAAGATATTTAAAACTATGTTCTGCTTTGGTCCACCAAGCATTTGTGGCACCAGGTTTCCAAGAGCAATGTGTCTTAGAACCTCTGTGGTGATTCCTGTGATCAAAACATGTTATTTGGTGTTATTAGACTAATTTAAACCAAATAATTTGCATTCAAAAACTAGTGTGCTGCAATGTTGCTAGAGTTCTGCAAAGTAGATAAATTGAATCATAATTAAATTTTATCTCTGAATCACATGTTAGACCATATTATCTTCAGATCAATAATCCATTATCAACAAATTCAAAACCATGCTCACTACATATCCCTAACAAACTAAATGCAAACTATTACAGAGAAAATATTTGAAAGGAAAAGATAAAAATGAGAAATCAATATCATCATAATCTTAGAAAGCATGTTTTCAACTCCTTATCATACAAAAAATGCTGTAATTACAACCCAATTCCATCACCTTTTGGTGTGATTGGAAAATTATGTTGTAATTTGACATATGTGTCAAGTTTGTGTTATGTATATCAATACCTTTTTAACAAAGTCTCTACACAAGACAACTGATTCAATAATTGAAATTCAAGATTCTAGACTCCCAAAATTCTAGGATGGCTCAATGGACTGGACAGATGTTCCTACAAGTCAATCTTTAATTCATACTTACTCTTCTTGTAAGTACTAATTGTATTTCAAGTAAACACAATACCTAACAAAGTGCTGACAAAGCATAATGGGAATGAAATATAATGATCTTCAGTGCTCCTATTGGATTATTTATCATAATAATTTTTCACTCTCTAGAGTTTTTACCCTAATGATTTGTCGGGGTAATTATTAAGTGGATTAGTTGTAATTTTTTATTTTAATATTAAAAACATGCCAAAGATAAAATTAAAATGTGACATCAGTTATAAAAAAAAATTAAGTTTGTAACAAGTTGTATCACCATTTGCTTGTATACAGTTTGGTATTCCTGATGACAGACAAAAAAATGATTTTTTTGCTTTTCAATTCTTTTATTTGTGTATATACATGTTTTATTTTTGGATGTTGCTGAGTACCAGCTTTATAATTTTGAAAAATGGAAAGTTTGTTTAAGCAATATGCCCTCTTTTGAAACTATTCAATTACTCAAAGAATCAGGTGGCTTGAAAATGCCTTTAAATTTGAAATTTAATTATGGTTTTGATTTAATACATATTGATTCTGAAAAAACTGATGTGATCTGATTTTGAGCTCAATTTTGTTAGTAATCCAAAAAGAGTGAATTCTGGTAAATACAAGTGAAAAACTCAAAAAAATTGATTATTTTTTATGTTTTTCTCTTTCGTTGGTAATTGGTCCTTGGTTCTTGGTAGCTCAAAAAAATAAGGCATTTTCATACCAACCAAGTCTTACACCTCAACCACCATAAAATCTGACTTTTTGCAAATCATGACATATAAATTGAAAATTTTATACTGAGTTCAAAGGTATAATGTTTACAGTGATTATGATAGGGTTGGTAGTGTAAAAAATCAATTGCTGAAAATATTTGGAGAATAAATGCCAAGCATTGAATTATAAGTCATCTTTGTGGTAACAGTGGAATCAGTATAACAGGATGACCCAATAGCTCAAGCCACCATCATCAGAAGTTTTGTTGCTGTCTGACTGTTGTTGGGTGTCATCTTTTCTTGCTCTGACAACTTAATCATCAATCAAAAAGATTTTAATCAATAGGAATAAGTCCAGTATCAAAATTCCTACAAAAGAGTCAAGAAAGAATCTTGACAGTTGGGTATTGGAAGGTATCTGTCATTTGTTCACTTGTGTGCACTATTTTTATTATTCTGCAATAATTGCTGGAAATCAAACAACCTTTATTATATCCAGACTGTTTTGTCCAAAATATTAGGCTATTAACAGGTTTAAGACCATTTTGGCATGAGAATGTCTTATATGCATATGTGTTTTTAACAAGATTTGAAGCATGAAACCACTCTAGACACTACATATGGCAACAAAAAATATAAAAAATCACCAATTTTTTTAGTGATCATATGTCTTCTATTAGGTCTAACTAAGATTGGTATGATTTTTTCAATGAAATGAACCAAAAGTTCATAAAATGACAGTCAAAAATAGCAATTTTCCTTTAGCTAGGGTAATTACTAGTAGAATGATTTTTGAAGATTCTGAAGAATTTTTTAATCAAAAAATAAAAATTGTCACATTTTGCAATTATTATTATCTTTTAATTTACACATAATGTTGCTGATTACTCCCAACAATAAATATGATTTTCTAGAGTATTTTTGTGAAATTCATCAAAAATAAATTTCATATCAAGTACACATAGCAGCCAGGTTGTTGTTACATTTTCATTGCACCATCAACAAAGAACAACAATTGTTTAAGACAGACATAGAGAGATTAAGATCACTTAAATGACATATTTCTGAGTAAAAATGGAGAATATTATGACAAAAAATTTGAGATCTAAACATTCTTTGAAAAAATGTACAACATTATTACATTCTTTTTTGTCAGTAAATCACATGTCACCCTTTTTCATAATGAGGAGAACAAATGAGACACATTCTTACCATTGAAACATTGATGGTCAATAAAAATTCAATATTGATGTTTCCAACAAACAATATCAGAATATGTTATATACAATGATCAAAGATTACTGATGTTTTTTTTTACTCATAAATGAATATTCAAATTGACAGTATACATTCTTTTTACAAAATAGGGTGTATCATGCTTTTATTGTCAGTTATAACAACTCACAACAAAGGGTGGTATGATGGCTGAAAATGAAACTTTAGTGATGCATTTGTGAATTTTGATTGTGTATACTCACAATTATTTTATCAATATTTTAAATAAAGTAGCATGCTAAAAATTAAAATTTTGTGGTTGGCCTGTAAATTCAACAATCCTGTACATCCACAAATGACCTTTTTGTTTTGGAGCTGACCAAAATAAAAGTCTTGAATATTATTTTGATACTTTTCAAATATTTTTTGGATCATTCAATAAATACATCAATATCTTTTGACCTGTGCTTGAAAAAATACTATTCAGTTTCTCTTTTGTTGGTTTAGTAAATGTTTGTATGTATAAGGTACATTTGGAAGAAGTGTTTTTGTTATTGAAAGTGGAAAAATGCTTTGCACTGAAAAACAAAGCATTGAATTGAAAACATACACCGCCATTTTTGGATTTGTTTTGTGAATGAAATTTCTTCTGTTGAAGTAATGGATATTTTCTTTTGAGCAGTCACAATTTCATACCATTCTGTAACTCATTTGAATTATCTAAGAAATAAATTAAAACATCAGATTACTCAATATAAAGCAATTTCCTACCATTTTATACATTCAATTTTGTTTTGTTTTGTTTTTTTAATAAGCAGTAATATTCTTTCCTTGAAAAAAAAAAACACATTTCCACTAGCAAAATAAATTCATTCATAATAAAACTTATTACTAATTTCAATGTAATATGAAAAAACACTCAAATTTGCCACTGTTTTAAGAGTTAATATAATGCTGCAAAATTACACATCACTAATTAACAACAAACTTTATTTTTAAGGCAAGTATAAATTCTTGCAAAACTGAAAGAAATTGACATTTTTTAACTTTTTGTTATATTATACAAAAAATTAACATATCCATGAATTCCATTGCTAGTTGTAAAGATTTTTCAATCATTATCATTTTATGTTCTATAATCTTTTAGTTCTACTGACTCAGTGTCAAGGTTCTATGCGAGGATTATTTGTGATTATTTGAAGCTGATTGGTGATTTGGGTGGTCAAACTGAAATCATCAAGGTAATAGCAAGCAAAAATGTTTAGTGATTGTTGTGTTTTGTCTTTAATTGTTGTATCTTATTTTTTAATAAAAAGTCCAACAATAATGGGAGTACTGGTGACAAAGTCAGGGCATTTGCATTGTTGGTGGCTGCAAAAGGGATACAATGACAGAAGTGTTTATGGTGGTTAGAGGCCCACAACAATGGTATCAATGGAAAATAGAGTTATTCTTATCAATGACAACATCAACAGCAACAGTAGCTGTTGTTAACAGACAATGGCAACAATGTTGGCTTTTCCATCTCTTTACAACAGCAGTGATTCTTTAAGTGCAGGTATTGATGACTCAAATCACTCTCAACAGTCAACAATTGGGGAAAGGACAAGATAAAATGTTGGCACTATGAAAGATGAGGGTTTAAAACAGAGAAAGTGATGCACACAAGCAACTAATGATCATGTTTAAACAATTTGAGGAGCTGACTCATGGACAAAGTCAAACAAAGCAACAATCAACAAATTTTCTTTTGACACTGTTGGCTCACTGGTCTGTTGCCTCTCCTTGTTTGAAAAGTCTTGTTCGGTGTTTTTCTAACTAGCATACCATTACAACATGATCATGAATTAAAAAGATAACAGTGAGGATTTCTGGTACTTTTTGGCTGGGAGATTTTTTGTGGTGGGATAATGAAAAAAGTGGGAAAAAGTAACATTCTAAAGCCTATATATAGTGCTGCTATATGGGCAGAAAAGTTGTATGGCTTGCTAACAAAAGTTAGAGCCAATGGACATCATGGCTAGAGCCTCTGATGAGACTGAATGCTAGTGGGATTTAGTGGCCCATTGCCCACTTGACAAAATTTAACTTCAATGTTTTGAATGGATGTCTCAAGAAACTTGTCAAAGGTCAGAGAAAAATATGCTGACAGTCAGATGAGAAACATGCTAAAAAATCTTTTTTGGACCAGAAAAATTTCTCCTACTACATATGGTCAATAACAACCAAAATAATGATATTTTTTATAAAATATGCTAAATAGGTGATTATTGAGGTGAAAATTTATTATAAATTATTTAGTATAAAATTTGGTACAGCAAAAAGGAAATGCGGCAGTAATCATATTGTTGAAATTCAAAGAATGATGTATGGTACTAAGAATTATTACTTTGAAGTTGGTTTCTGGCTTAAATACTCATTTAAGTACCTTAATTACCTATTATGTACTCATTATTTGAGTACATAGTCAAAAATCTATTCTCCCATCACAAATAATGATTCCAGATGATGCAACAACAATCAAGCCTAACTCATTAGTTCATGGTCTATCCAATTTGCAATCTCAACAAGAAAAATTCATGGATAAATTGAAAAATATGGCCACAAAATGGCTTTTTCATGTAAAAATTTCAATCAGTTTTGGTATACAATAACATTTTCCACCCCCCTGTTTTCTTTTTTCCCAGTCTTCAGGTAAATTCCTTTCCAACCAGCTGATATCAAAGGTCATTGGTTAGGAAGGTGTTCTGCCAATTGCTTGTGTTGCATTGGTACTCCAAGCACACCAAGCACAACAACTGTAATTTGTTGTATACCTTGTGGTAGATAGGTCCCCAAAACCTACCTAAAGTACAGTAATGATAGTACAGGAAGAAGAAAGTGCCAAAAATGATGCCTTCTGCTGATGCAGCACGTTTTGATTGAACACTGCCTAAAAACTAACAGTAAATTTTAATTAAATAAATTATTTTTTTATTGATTCAGTCTGTTGTGGATCTTTATGTTTATTTGATTGTTTCTTTAAAATCACTTAACCTACATAGCATCACATCTTGTGTTTGCCGCATGTGCCCTCATTGGAACTAGTTTGCCACAGTGTCAATTGGAGTGGTTGTCAATGCCAAACACAACATTGTTGTAAGCTACATTGAAAATGAACTCATATGGACCCATAGATTGAAATTTTATTCTTGAATAGCTTCAATTTAATGATTTTGTGCAATTTTATAATAGTGGATGCCATTGTCAGCAGATGCCTATGGCAATTTTATGAACTGTAGTTTGTGGTGCTGATGGTGATTGCCATCAGCACCACAAACAACAGCAGGACATGATGCTGGATTCATTGTGAATTGAGTTTTTGAAACAAGAATTACTGGTTCATGAACTATGGCACAACAATTGAAGTCTTTAAATGGTGATTGTTGCTTTTGCCATTGTGTTAAAAAAGAGGTTGATGTTCGACATGACACAAAAGTGATGAATGATGGTGGGAACTTTTTCAATATGTAACATAATAAAACAGTGAAAATAGTGTGTGAAAAATGTCATTTTTGGACATTTTTGGAAATTTCATTTTTGCATCTAACTATAGCTGATGCTCCATCAGTGTGAAAAAGAGTGAAAATTTTTTTCATACAAATGAAAGAAAGCATTCTTAAGTGGCTTGGTGAGCATCAATTACACCAGTGATGAGTTGGTATGTTGTGGTTAAGGGTGAAATGCTCCTATTTTACCTTAAACAATGACATTAACACAAAATAGCTGTCACTAGTCTTTTTTTTATTTTGCTGGTTAATTTTACTTGCTCATTTGAGTACCTAGTCAGAAAACATACTGGTGTCTACACATGTCCTGTAAAGCATGATTAGTTACTAATTATAGTACCTAGTATTTTTTTAAATGTCATTTTTTGAACGCTATTTAGAATTGGATTTAGAGGAGTCAAAAATTTTCTAATACTCACAAAAAAGTATTTTGGTACTCATATTATTTATACACCAAAGAGCACATATATCCACTTATTATATTCGTTCCTTTATCAGAACAGTCTCAAAATGAGCACAATTAATTACTTATTCTTAGGTACTCAAATGACTACCTAGTCTTAGGCCTGACACCAAAGTGGGGAAGATGGTTTAGTTCAGATGATTTTGTTTGCATAACAAAAGGTGTTACACCCAATGAAGTACTTTAAAATCCAATTTGAAAATTCATTTTTTCATTTTTAGAAAGACAGTGATCTGAATTTTTGTCATTGCCACAAGAAATATTTTATCAGAAGAACAACATCACATGAAAGAAACAAAGCAATAGGAATTTCCACATACAACATTCTGTTGCTGTGGAAAAAAATCACACCTGCATACTAATATGCATGCTTCACTATTGTATCTTTTGTATTTTGTTGGAAGTTGAATTTCACATGATGAGCTTTATTTTATTCTTGTTCTATTCATAATACAAAATTATTTTTTAACAATTCATATTAGTTAAGTGAAATTGTAAAATGATTTTCCATTATTCTTTATGCTAAGAATTCTAATATAATATGTTTCTTTATTGTTAATATTTCTTTATTTTTGGCTATACTCATTTATGAGAGAAGTAGGAAACAGAAATAAAATGTAATGACCATTGTGTTAAACATCAATATTATTAGCTTACCAGATGTGTGGTGACATTCATGCTCATAGGCAACAGCCAAATTTCTTGTTATCTGAGCATTTGCATCAGTTCAATAAAGTTATACACTTGTAAAAAAATTCAATCAGTGATTTTAGTACATCCAATTCCAATATCTGAGACATATTAAGTAAAAGTTTAATTAGTATCAAATAAGCAACTTTTGAGCTACAAATGATATTGATCATTGTCTAATAGTCTATTATTAATACTAATCTTCTTTTGAACAAAGTGCTTTAGTAATTAGGATGCAAAATTTTGGACAATAAATAATAAAAGATAAGCAATCAAGAGAATTGTCACAGATAATTGGAAGGTAAATATACTCAATGGTTGACACTGTTGATTATATATTATATGGAATCAGCTTATCAGTCAGTGAGCCATTCACAACAAGACTTAACTACAATGAATGTACCTGTCATGTTGTAGAATTTTATCCATTTCAATATTAATTATTCATCTTACTCATAAAGGTTAGAAAAATTAGAATATGAAGCAAAAATCCTACAATTGGTTAATACACCAATTGGAACTTAATTATAAATAATTTCATCTCTTTGTCTATATTGTTATATTAGAAATAACTAAAGTTGTTGAAATCTCTAAAAGAAGGTAAATGCTAAAAGGGGGACTATATGTCAAGATCCAAACAAAATAGATGTAATTTTTGGATTAATCCTGGGATAGAATTAAATTTAAAGATAAAATAAATTCAGTTTAACTTTTTTATTTTGTTTAAAAGTAAACCTACATGAGCTTCAATAAAAATACAGTTGTTCTAAAAAATATAACCACATAAACCTTTATTCTTATACCAAAATCTTTATGCCACAAAGAATCAGATTAAAACTTAATAGGTAAGTACCTGCCTCATGAATAAATGAATCTAAACTGGGAATATTTGAGGATCTTTTTTCAACAGTTAAAATCTCTTAAATGAGACCTTTTTCGCACTTCTAACCCACTTATGAAACTAGTATAAATCAAAAATTAACTTGTTTTTAGTGCATTGAAATATTTTCAACTTTTTAATTCTGGCTCCACTAAATCAAAATTTAATTTTGAAACAGGTAAAATTAATGAGAAATAACAATGATTATTGTGGAGTTTTATCACAATTGATTTTTTAGAGATATGAGCAAATAATATGTCATAGTTTATGGTTGATATTTTAGTTTCTCCTTTTTGTTGATTTTTTCAGGATAGAATATTCTTTTTATTCTATCTATCACTATCTTAAGTTTTTCAATCATTGGTAGCTCTAGTTTGTATTTATCTTCATGGCAGTTGTTGATGCAGCAATTGAAGTTTTCATCAATTTCTATTACAAATAAAAAACAATGTCCAAATGAAATATCCAACAAAAACAATTCTAACATCAAAAACCTGATATTGCTGATCTTCTTATTATAACACAACTCCATGTACTCCAAAAGTTAAATCTAATTAAATTATTTACACCAATCTCTCTCTGTCTTAAAATGTGTTTTTCATCATTTCCTTCAAAATACAGGGGATAGTATAGAACCATTGCAAGCTATAGATTTTAAGCTGAAAAACATCAATTGTTTATTGAAAATTATGACTTTTATTTATTCAGTATTTAAATTTTGAACAATGACAAAAATGGTTCCCAGTTTTGGGTTACTTAAAAACACTAAACATTTTGGCAATAACTTGGGACAGATTGACAACAGGAGTCTAATCATCATCAATATTGAATCCCTGTGGTCAAAAGTCATTGAATCACTTTTTATTTTTTCATTTTTTCACAAACCAAAGAAATCTTATAAATAAATATTTGGATTGAAATCAATAATGATAACAATAAATTGAATTCCTTTTATTTTTTTAATTGAAGAATTTTATGTTGCTTATTGAACAATGTATTGGAAAGTAGAAGTTTCACTTTTTATGACTGTGACCATAAAAATCCTATTTTAAATGTTTGCTCTTAAGAAATTTGTTGCTAAAAACATCTGAAATGGCTGCTTTAGTATCAGATAAAGAATAAAATATCATAAATTCTGGTAGACCTGTCAAAAATACACATCACTAAAAAATAACTCATTGTCAACTATTTGGTTTATGGTATTTTCATTTCTAAAAGTAAAAATATATCAATTGTCCTCTTCTGGTGGTTTGTATTTTAAGAAATGATTTTCTATTCCATTATTTTCATTTTTCAATATTAAATTAAATAAAACCTAAATGTAACTTCTACAACCTTCAAAATAGTCCAGAGGACTTTTTTGACAATATTATATTTCAGTCTCTGATGAAAAGATGGATTAAAAATATTTTTGGGTGTGTCATTTCTCTTATTGGAATGAAATTCCCCTTGTTGGAAACATGGCATCATGGTCAGTGATAATTCATTCTTAAGTTATTTTTTGATTAAGCTTTGGGTGGTATCAAGAAATACAATTCATACATATTCTTGTAGCTTCATATAAAATTAAAATACCAAATTAAGTTCACAAAAAAATATTGAAAATAAGCAAGCCAATTAAATCATTTTTGTTTTTTACTTTATTTGTCCTTTAGATGATAATGAATACACTCTAATATAGTCAATGCTTGGTTAGTAAAAATTAGACATGTTTATTCCGTTTTACATCTATTTCTAGCATCTTATTTTATGTTCTTCTCAAAATCAGTAGTTTTTTAATCTGATACATGTGTTGTGTAACAAAATCAGTGTGATACTGAAACACACTGCCCTTGGTCTAGTATTGCTAATAAAAGTAAGCCCAAATCCAAAAATAATTTCAATTGCACACATAAGTAGGTCTATGAGCAATGGAAACTTAAAATAAAACAAATAAATACTTTGAGTTTTGTGCAAAGTTATTCAAAAAATACAAGTTTAAAAAGGAATCACTGGATAAGTTTCAATAAACTAGTAAAATTTGTATTAATATTTTACAAATTAAAAGATAGTACTTCAAAAGTGTCATAGAAGTTGAATCCATCAATTATTCTGCATTATCAAAAGCTATGGTCAATTTTCCTTTCACTTCTCAGGTCTGTATCAATTCAAAATGTGGCAATAAAAATTAGATACTCTTTATCATAGCAGATAGAAAAATTTTGAAAACTTTTACTATGAATTTTAATGAAAAGACTAAATAAAATTGTATGATTTTGAAGTTTGTGGTATGACTGCTACAGCCTCAATGTGGTTGACCTAGTTCAATGAGTAATAGTCAATTAAAAAATTAAAAAATACAATTCTTACACAGAATTTTGTTTATAGATAATTCAATCAAATAAGAGGTTTAACTTTTCAATGTTGTGTAATTTTATTAATTTATGATGAAAATGGCACTGAGTTAGTCTGTTTTCCAGGTAAAAAAGAAAGGCAATCATGAGTAAGGTGCATTGTGCAATTGAGATGAATGACAGGGTTCTTCATGTACTAGCATGTAACCACCATTATATTCTGAAAAAAGATATTTTGATAATAAAAACATTGTCAGCATTGATTCCAGGGAAAATTATTCTTTTATGAAAAAAGTTTTTGTGATCTAGTTGGATAATGATTTAAGACATGTCCATCCAAAACCTGTGATCATCAAATATAATGACTGAAAATGTCAAATTAGCAGACCACAGCTAAAAACATATTTTTCTGCTCTTTCCAGTGGTGCTATCCATGACAATAACACAAAACATTTGCTCATGAAAAAAGTACTGAAATATCTCACCAACTCAGTATGGAAGGGCAAAGGAATTGAATGGCTTCTTTTGTTTTGATTAAAGCTAGTGCAACATCTAGTCACCAGAATACCCAGAATTGTGCAGTTGTCAGCATGAATTATCTTGAGCATTTGAATTGTTTGAGGAAGAGGGTTTGTGATTTAAAGAAACTTTTTGCTAATCACAAGTAAGTAAAAAAAATTGTATGACATATGTAGTAATCCAGATAGTGCACAAGCACCTGTTGTGACACAAAATTCTTCTTGACATCCACAGCTCAACAAGTGATGAGACTTGGTACTACTAGAATCATAAAAAGCACTGGTATTTTTACCTTAAGTCCAATATCTCTTTTCAAAGATTATAAAAAATAAGTAATGATCTGCTATAGTGGGTTCTGGATTTGAAGGGATCGTTTTTTCTTTTTTTACACAGTAGGTTGATTTTCTTGTCTGGATCTAACATTTTGAATACTGAAATATCTCCCTGGAAGAATATATAAAAACATAGTCATTTATCAGCCTTGATTTTTTTAAAGAACAAAGTAGGCTGATACCAATTAAATCAGCTATGTATATTCAATGATTGATTTTTTGAAAAATCAAATATCCCATTTTGAAATTCATTGGAATAACAACAATTGGTGGTATTTTTTTATCTTAGACATAGTCGTAGAATTTTTTCTGTTCGAGGTTTTAACAACATTTTGCAGTAATATTTGCATAATAAAATTCCTGTTACAATGTAGTTATAAAGGTATGAAGTGATATGATAGTCTCATCATAACTTTTATTTCAGAAAACCTAATAATCAAAATTATTATCTGATTATTTCATTATGATGTAAAAAAACATCTAATGGCAAAATTTGGGATAAAAGTAGATAACGTTTTTCAGATGTTTTTGCTTTTGTTTTGACATGAAATATTATGTACAGAAAAATGAAATAACACTACATATGGGAACGAACGTATTGATTCTAGAGAGAGTGCGAAATATCACCTTTTTCAATCTTTTTCCTTTTATTCTTGCCAAATCTGGCCAAATTGCATTTTGTGCTATTTTGTGCAACATCTTGTATGATAGTACCATACTATACTTACCCAGTATATTATTATATGGTAGATAGATAAGTCCTGCCTATAGCTAGAGAGTACGAGTATTATCTACCTGGTTCTTACCTGTATCGTATCATAGCATGCAAGCACGTAGATAGATACACATGGCTTGATTGATATTGATTGAGGGAATGCATGGTTGGTAGTAGGTGTAGGTTGGGGTGTGTAGTAAGTACAATACAATACATACATAGACATACATGCATTGTTAGTTAGTACTAGTACTTAAGGTACATCCAATACATGTACTATCGATAGGAGAAGTATGAACTATGTACTACATACCTTAAAGTCGGTACGTACCTACTTAGCTAAGTACTTAGTACGAGTACAAAATACGAGTATTACTCAGTACTCAATCTTCACAACTCAGGCACATGGCACACCATGAGAAAATCTCTCCGGCTGCCTCGATTGCCTCTCAACTAACTCGCCATACTCATTACAACACCAGCAAACGCTGTCCCTCAAGAAGGCAGGGCGTTGTGTCGAGTGTTGGGAATTGAAGAAATCAATCCACAATCACTGTATTGAAACCAACGGCAATTGACAATGCCCAAGACCAGTCTTCCTAAATCCGCTGCGGACAAGCACGGAAAGAGTGGGGGCGCGAAGGCAAAGAGGTCGAAAAAGAAGAAGAACAGCCCTGGACCTCAGAGCGCGGGGCAAAGTTCAGGGCAACCATCGGCCCCGGTTGCGTCTGCGTCATCTCGTTCGGCAAGATCAGCGGGTGCCAGATCAGCAGGATCACGATCTCAAGCGAGGGTTGCATCGTCTGATCGAGATGTTGGGTCATCAGGGGGGAGCTCAAGCTCAAGCTCATCAGGGGGGTCGGCCAACCTCTACTTCATGGGGGTGTTGCATGTGGTAGATGCGGGCTTAGGTGCAGGCTGCTTGGCGTACGGAGGCATGGTACCCGTGGTTGAAGTTACTGCTGCCTGCGTTGCCTACGGCCTGGTTTTGGTAATTGGATTCTTAGCAGGTCTTACGGGATATTATTCAAAATGCTGCAACAGTGCTGGTCTAATGACCAGTGCAGGAGCTGGGCTGCTCACAGCGTTGCTGGACTTCGCTGCTTTTGTTGCAACACTTGTGTCTTGGGAGTCGTTCGTCGCATTCTTGAGCGACAACAGCGCAGATCTGATGTTGGACGAATCTTCGGTATCGACAATCAGTGGGTTGCAGGTGCTTTTCGCGACTATTTTTGCCGTATTAGGCTGTCTGGAGGCTTATAGGTGAGGGGGGCGTGGGGCGTGTAACACCCATAATGATTCTCTGTTTTCTTTTACGATCCTAACACTTAGTTCCGTTTCCCCCTCATTGCAGATTTTGTGCCATGAGAAACATAAGGAATCAAATGATGTCACAAGATGGATCATCTCACTCCTCGAGTAGATCTCGTACTAGTAGACAGAAATCTGGCAATTGGTTCAAATCTATGTTTGGGCTAACGAAGCGAAAAAGAACGGAGGATTTTGTCATGTTTGATGATAATGCATCAATGGAGTCTGCTTTATTATGGTCAAAGAATGGTGGCCAACCTGCGTCCGAGGATTACCTTGAGTTTGTTCCAGATCATGAACGTGGCTTGGAAAACTTTACTTCCACAGTGTCATTGCCGAGGCCACCTGCTGATAGAACTGATTACTAGATTGTAAATATACTTGTTCAATAGTGGAATCATAACTTTTTTTTGTTTCTGTTGATTTGGTCAATCCTATTACCTAGGTACTTGTCACTATCATTTGATTCATTTTAGCCTTTGTGGCATGTACCAAGAATGATTTCATTCATTTGGAGGCACTGTGAGAACCAGTTAACCAGTATGAACTCTTGAAATAGAGGTGTAAAATTCGTATGGGGGGCTTAGACTACTATAATTGTGGGTAGCCCCCCCCCCCCCCCCTAATCAGCCCAAATTAAATCGGGGCATCACTGAAATGCCACCAATACTGGAACAAAATCAAACGACTACCATACTGATTTAAAGTTAAATGATAATTGTGTCAATTATTATTTTCAACAAAATTACAAAAGTTCAGTCACAATCCTTGTTGATTTTACTTGTAATGGGAATGCCCCAAAGTAAGTAAGTACCTTGATCTCAACCAATTGTTGGACATAGTAGGGTTTCTAGAAGCTCCACTACAAGGAGGAGTGAAGTACAGACAGTACCACATCTGTGCCCATAGATTTTTAATGGCTCAGAGTGGGCCAGTAAGTGCCAACTCTGCAAAAATAGCATGGTAAGATCATAGCCATGCTTGTCCCATACATGATGTTCCAATTTTTGAAATGAATTAGCACCAGAAATGATGCCACCAAAAGTAAAGAAGGAGGGCGACATGTCTGCGAGAGCAGGGGGTAGGTACAAGTACAAGCCCAAAGCTTTTGAATTCGGGAGAAATATACTAATCATCAAGCTGGTGCATTTCATAGCCCTGTGGCTAAATGCCGAAATGTGCAATATTGGCATCTCCAACAAGCTGAACCCCATGAAATTAGTAAGGCAGAAACTTGAGTGTAAGTTGCATTGCAAGTCACTTTTTGGGCTGTATTCTAATGCATACAATGAGGCAATGCTGACTTACAACATGACATTAAGGACAAGGGCATGCATCAACTTGGGTTGAACTGCTAATTTGCAGGGATCATGTAAGTTCACGTTCCTGAAGGTGGGAACTAGGAAGACCCCCCCCCCAAGTCAAACAAATTTTACATTTGCAAAGCATGCCTCCTTCTACTTCTAGAACCAGATTATTTGCCTTTCCTGGAAATATCTACCAACATGCTAAGAGGGTTGATTTCAGATGATAGCCTGATCCTGGTAATTGAGACAGAACCCAAGACAGAATCAGATGTGATGACCAAAGAGTCAGATATGCATTAGAAAAAATGACAAGCTAGATTTTCTGGAGTCAAGAGTCAAAAGCCAAGAAGCATAAATTCATAAATTTGTCTTAGAAAATTACCTAGTATCTAAAAACTAAGCAGAGCATAACTTTTGTCTTTCTTTTGCACAAGGGTACAGCAACAGCAACGGGG